>JAVXUP010000112.1:0-150000 GCA_033070095.1 Escallonia herrerae
CCGTGATGCCCCAACGTGGTGTCCTTCTGCCGAATTTTTTTTTTGCAGCAGCCTTTGACCGCATAAACACCCACCCTTCCTCACTTTTTTCTGTCTTTTTTCTTCTCTCTTCCTCGCTTCTCTCTTTATAATCCCCTCCCCCGAACCCTTCTTCTGCACTCTGTCATCTTTTACCAACTTCCTTCGTACTTCATATCTCACCTACATAATCTCCACAACAATACAAATCAAAAAATTTTACGCTAGAAGATCGGATAACCGCTAGAAGATCGGTAGTTTTTTCTTTAAATACATCAAGTCACAACAAGTAAGTATTTTGAATTTCCTTATAATTCAATGTTAGGTTTATACAAATCAGCGTATTACATTTATAGATTCCAAAACAGAGATTTTTTAGGGTGCCAAATATAGACAGTTTTTCACGAATTTATAAAAAATAGCTAGAGCTAGATTTTGCCAAAATACAAAAAAGAGACCCTAGTTATTCTTAAAGGATCTGTCTCAGGTAAAAATTTCAGATTTTTCCAAAGACTGGAAAGGGGTTAACTGATACGGGGAACCTTGTAACTCTGCAGTGTATTTTAAAATATCAAGCTAGCGCGATTTCGCGCGAAACTTTTATGAGAATCCTAGGATGTTGGGAAGTTCCATTCCCCAGGAATTCGGGCCATTCCGAAGCCGTTACCTATTTTTTTGGCCGAACGGCCCTTTAAGCGCTTGATCCGGACACCGGTTCGCGATTTTTGGGCGAAACCTCCGTAAAATACTTTTTATGTCAAGAATGAATTCAGGAAGCCTCAAGTAGCATTTCGAAGCACTTTTGATATTTTTTTATGCCAGGGGGCATTTCGGTAATTCGCCGCCCCGAGAGGGGTATTTCGGTAATTTTACAGTGCTAAGTTTTTTGACGGACTTTTTAGTCCAGAAATATAATTACAAAACCTGAAATGTTGTTTTGAAGCTGACGTGGCGCGCGTAGGGGTGTTTTGGTAATTTTCCCGCGCCAAGGGGTGTTTTGGTAATTTTCCCGTGCCAAGTTTTTCAAACGACTTTTTAGTCCAGAAATGTAAGTAAACCACCTGAAATGTTGTTTTGAAGCTGGTTCGGGGGCGTTGGGGTGATAGTGAACGCTCAGGGGCATTTCGGTAATTTGCCGATGTTCGGGGGCTATTTTGCTAGGAAGGATCCAGCTTAAAATTCATACCTTAAAATAACTTTTAGTTCAGGAAAGGGTGTGAGACACCCGAAAACTTATTTTGTTCCAGATGTTCTGAACCTTGTGACGCACCGGCGATGACTGCCAGGGGATATTTTGCATAAGTAGCGGGTGTTTTGGTAACTTGCCCCCTTTAAAATTTTTCCTGATATATTTGGTATATAATTGACGTAATACATTTAAAAACTTGACTTTAAAGCGGTTTTGAGGTGTTGGAGGTGTAGGGGCCATCGGGCTATATATTGCTATATAACCACGTTGGCGCTAAATTCAGTGGGAACTAGCGTAATTAAGCGTTCGGAGTGGTGGGAATTGAGGATTTGTTTTAATACATTGAAATAATGACTATTGCTAATGTGTTGGTAAGCTAGGTTAAAGATCCAGTTATAGTTTTGGAATGTAAATATTATGGATATTATGGACGCTAAGTTGGTTTATAATTATATTTTGTTCTTAAAGGTATGAATTTCAGCTCTGGACCTCATGATACATCAATCCTATACGATGACGATGACCACGTCGCGAGGCACGTATTTGACGGTGTCGATAGGGGTGTTTTGGAAACAATTCAAAGCACAAGGCACCTTGAAGAGTGGGTACTAAACGAGGAACAAATACAGCTATTACACCGTCAAAATTTAACCCTGTTCACCGATCCCGGGAAATGGTCTCGACACGACGATTGCCTTATATCCGCTCTAGTTGAACGATGGAGGAGCGAGACGAACTCATTTCACTTCCGGTTTGGTGAAATGACTGTTACGTTAGAGGACGTCGGATTTATACTTGGAATCCCATGTCACGGCAGACCCGTTACTTTGAACGTGCCGTCTGCATCCATAGCGAATATGGCTATGCAGTATTTTCCGGGAATTCCAAGGGCAGCGCTTACAACAAACGGCGTCAAGCTTAAATGGCTGAGAGAGCAGTACGGCGTGCTACCGGATGAATACACTCCTCAAGATTTCGTGACGTATACGAAGGCATTCCTTCTGTATATTATTGGAGCTATATTACTTCCGACGCATTCGAAAAACACGGTGCATCCGAAGTATATGGTGTTCTTGGAGGATCTTGAGGAGGTATACTCCTATTCGTGGGGTTCAGCTGTCCTTGCGCACCTATATCGAGCACTGCATAAGGCTACGAGAAACGGTGCCAAGTCCATTGCCGCCTGCCTGACTCTATTACAGGTATGAGCATTTATTTTCTTGGTAGGATCCTTAGTCAATATATTCGGGATTAATTACTAATTCCATATAATGTTTGCATTCACAGGTTTGGTCTTACGAGAGGCTACCCATGGGTCGTCCACAACCGTTGGTAGATTCCGATGAGACGTGGCCTAGGGTGTGGGCCTGGGGGCCTACGACCAACCGGAGGTGGAGACGGGTAGACCCTCACCACCATCTAAAGTTCTATCGGGGGGAACTAGAGATACTAGATGCATCCCAGGTGACGTGGCAGCCATATGGCAAGGTGATGCATCTGTTGGATGAGTGGTGTTGGCAACTTCCGGTGTCGTACGTGCTGGCAGGTTTGGTTCGGGTGCCGCTCATTCACTTCGAAGAATGTGAGTTTCAGATGCCCGATCGAGCTATGAAGCAAGCTGGCTGTCCACAAGGGATACCAAAACCCGCTGTAGACATGCGGCCATACAGGGGTGGTCGAGGGCCGAACTTCGAGGTGGCTGATGCCTTGATTTTGTTGGGTGACGAGGTGCACCAGTGGAATACCTGGCAGGAAACGTATGATAGCCTTGTATCGCTGAAGCACGACGGCATTAGTACTGAGGAATACTTACAGTGGTTTCTCAGGGTGACGCGCACGAGGGTGAATCGCCCTTCCCAGGTGAAGAAGACATCGTACGCGCCACGTGAGGTCTATGACCAGTTCTGGGCATTGGCCATTGTAAGTCATGCTAGTGTTGTTTGATAATTTATTTGCGCACCTTATCGACCATTTGTCAAATATGATTAGCCATATTTTCTATGCATGTTTTTTAGGTTGACCAGGGCATTGAGGTGTTCAAGCAGCTGGAGTCGTTTGACTGGTTTGTCGCGCAGGCTCCTGACAATCTCAAGAGGTCCATTGAGAAGTACAAGACTGAAGTTCAAAACTTTAGTCTTGCGTACCGGGGTTACGAAGGGGAGCCGTCTAGTCGCCCTCGTCCTGAAGCGTACGACTATCAGCCCCAGAGTCAGGTGTGGGAGTCGTCTGGTCGCCCTCTTCCTGACGCGTACAACTATCAGCCCCAGAGTCAGGTGTGGGAGCCGTCTGGTCGCCCTCCTCCTGACGCGTACGACTATCAGCCCCAGAGTCAGGTGTGGGAGCCGTATAGTCGCTTGCCTCCTGACGCATACGACTCTCAGTGCCAGAGTCAGGTTCCCCAAGTAGGAATCCAGGCCTCGCGCCCAAGCTTTCGGTCGGACAAAGGACAAGCGACGAAGCCATTGAGGTCGGACAAGATGGCTTGGATCGACCGGCACTACTTTGGGCATGAGCCTGTCAATTCAGCAGACTTTCCCCTTGCGACATTCCTAGGTCATGAGGATATCAGAACGTTGGCGCCGGAGACAGATCTTTCAAATTTTGTCATGAACGCTTACATAGAACTGCTCCGGATTAGAGAGCAACGTTTTAACCGTTCTGAATATTTGAAGCTTAACATGTATCCCACTCATTTTGTGGAATTAACGGTGAGAGAATTCACAGAATGGAGGCGAGGGGGCGGCAGGAGTAAGTGGAAACCAGGTCGAAACGTGTTAGGCATGATGAACGCAGACTATCAATGTCCCGCTGCTGATGCGAACCTTATCATGATACCCTGTCATCATGCAAACCACTGGTTCCTATTAGTTCTCCATCCAGCGTTCAGAACGGTTCACATATACGATAGCCTAAGGGAGGACGAGCCTGGACAGCTGCTGGCACAGATGTACAACGAGTACATCACTTTAGTGGTTAGTATTTATTTTTTGACCTTGGCTCATAGTATATTGTTCTTGTCTCATAGGCTTGATTCTCGTTTTTATTGTTGGATGCAGACTACTGTCCTCTCGCTAGCATGCGGACGGCCACAGGGTGACCCTTGGACGGTCGTGATGATAAAGGACCGACCAAAGCAATATAACGGTCACGATTGCGGGATTTACGTCCTCAAGTACATGGACTACGTTGCTCGCTCGGAAGTGCTCAAACACTCCTCGTGGACTAGGAAGGATGCCTTGACGTTTAGGTATAGGATAGCCTGGGAGCTGAAAAAGAATGAAGCTAGACGCATTCATTACCATTATCCTGACGTGCGTGGCTAGCTGCTGTGATGTTACAAAAAATTGTACCAAAAAGAAATGTACATAATTTTTCGCATGCTATGAATTTGGCGCTAAAATGTGCGCGAATATACCTTTCATATGACGGCATTCGAAAAAATTACGCGTCTCGCTTTTCGCCGAAATTCATAGAAATGGGCTAACTAGCGTGCATGAGGTGCAATGAGCGAAAAAAAAGTGACAAAAAAATTTTCAACTTTTTTCGGAAGCTATCAAATGCGGCCTAAAGTGTGCCCGAATAGGCCCTTCCTAGGAAAACTCAAAAATTAATGTGTCTCGTTTTTCGCCGAAAGTCTTACAAATGGGCTAACTAGCGTGCCTGAAGTGCAATGAGCGGAAAAAAAGTGACAAAAAAAATTACAACTTTTTCGGAAGCTATCAAATGGGGCCTAAAGTGTGCCCGAATAGGCCCTTCCTAGGAAAACTCAAAAATTAATGTGTCTCGTTTTTCGCCGAAAGTCTTACAAATGGGCTAACTAGCGTGCCTGAAGTGCAATGAGCGGAAAAAAGTGACAAAAAAATTACAACTTTTTTCGGAAGCTATCAAATGGGGCCTAAAGTGTGCCCGAATAGGCCCTTCTTAGGAAAACTCAAAAATTAATGTGTCTCGTTTTTCGCCGAAAGTCTTACAAATGGGCTAACTAGCGTGCCTGAAGTGCAATGAGCGGAAAAAAAGTGACAAAAAAAATTACAACTTTTTTCGGAAGCTATCAAATGGGGCCTAAAGTGTGCCCGAATAGGCCCTTCCTAGGAAAACTCAAAAATTAATGTGTCTCGTTTTTCGTCGAAAGTCTTACAAATGGGCTAACTAGCGTGCCTGAAGTGCAATGAGCGGAAAAAAAGTGACAAAAAAAATTATAACTTTTTTCGGAAGCTATCAATTGGGGCCTAAAGTGTGCCCGAATAGGCCCTTCCTAGGAAAACTCAAAAATTAATGTGTCTCGTTTTTCGCCGAAAGTCTTACAAATGGGCTAACTAGCGTGCCTGAAGTGCAATGAGCGGAAAAAAAGTGACAAAAAAAATTACAACTTTTTTCGGAAGCTATCAATTGGGGCCTAAAGTGTGCCCGAAAACGGAGTTACCAAAAATATCAATAATCCACAAATCAAATCACAAATTAAAGATTGCACAAACCAAATCACAAATTTAAACATTATAAAAGTTCAATTTATACAACTGAAACATTAACCCTAACACTCTTCCTCATCATCGTCCTCCTCGACCATACTGCCAGGTTCGATACCTAACACTTTATAATGGTTTCTCTTGTCATGATCAGTCATCTTATTACACAACGCACACTTTCGTAATTTTTTTTGACCCGTTGCTTCTTCAATCGGATTCTTCATGCGTATTGCTCGTTTTCGCCCTTTTGTTTGAGAAATAATTGGATCAAAAATGTCGTCCTCCTCACCTTGTAGGTCAGTGCCGTCAATGACTGGCTGTTTGGCTCGATTGAATCTACCGCCTGGAGTTGGTCGAGTAGTCGGAGTGTCCACAGTTTCTGGTAATGCCATCCTAAACTGTGCATGCATAGCCTTATCCCGTGCGGCTGCTTCAACTTGATACCTGTACCCATCAAATGTCGACGCTGCATCCATTGATAAACCGTGCATGATGTTACAAAGGTGATTATATCGCAGCGACTCAGATTGCTCGAAATCAACTGAAACATTGGGCACGTAAGGAATGTGACCGTGGACTCTGTTGGCTTCCTTCGTCCACCGTTCCAAGATATACGGTGGAGGGATTTCACTAGCATTCTTGGCGCTCAAAACCCTCAACGCGTGTCGACAAAGTATACCTTTATGCTCAAACAGTTGACAGTTGCAATTAACCAACCCAGTGTCCTTACAAATTGCTACGGTAAAATGTCGTCTGGTCCTCGGAGCCGACGAAGAGCACGGATTGGCGAAGTTCGTCACATTTGTCAAAGCATAAACCTTGATGTCTCTGGTGGAATACTCGTGCAACTTTGTCATGCCATATTGATTCGACTTTAGTAGTTCCTCTTGAAACTGTCGAAACATTTCCTTGGTATAGACTTGAGCCGCATGAGCCTCTAAAGGTGAATAAAGTAGTATAGCTCTTTCTTTGCAAACTGTAGCCGCGTCGGCTTCTCTCTCACGGTACAATTGCCTGTCAACGGCTTTCTGCATCTCTAGTACGAACTCCGCTATACTTGAAGACTGGCCTACGTACCCATCAAAGAATGAATTCATAGCTTCGCTTCTCGAGGTCGTAGTCATTCCGGCTGCAAAAAAATTCTTGGTGTAGGCACCGACCCACTGTGTCTTGATCTCATACAACGATTGTAACCATTCGTGATTGTGCAAATAGTAAGTATCCATTAACGTGGCCCACCTCTCCTCGAACACGTCTACCGTCAACGATTTCTTCACACATGTATTAAAGTCAGTCTTGAATGACGGATGGTTTGCATATACATGGTGAAGCCGTTCGGGATATTTGTTGCTTATGTGCCATGTGCACAGGCCATGGTGAGTATCTGGAAGGACCTTAGCGATTGCATTTTTCATTGCCAGATCTTGGTCGGTGATGATGGTCTTTGGAGGAATATGATACATTGCTTGAAGCCA
Organism: Escallonia herrerae; assembly: GCA_033070095.1. Taxonomy (NCBI): domain Eukaryota; kingdom Viridiplantae; phylum Streptophyta; class Magnoliopsida; order Escalloniales; family Escalloniaceae; genus Escallonia; species Escallonia herrerae. The sequence goes on from JAVXUP010000112.1 coordinate 7,149, forward strand.
CGTTTCAAATAACCACGTAAATGACTCCTCCGTCTCATCCCTAAGCAGGGCAAAGCCAAACGAGATTGACTGATAGTGGTGGTTCACCCCGGTGAACGGAGCAAAAGGCATAGAGTACTTATTGGTGCGGTATGTGGTGTCAAACGTCACAACATCCCCAAAATTTTGGTAAGCAGCTCTAGAACGGGGGTCCGCCCAAAATATAGTACTAATGCGGTTCTCATCATCCAGTTGGAGACTGTAAAAAAATCCAGAATTCTCACTCTGAAGGGACCTGAAGAGATCAAGTGTAGTTTGAGAATCACTCTTACCGAAAGACTCTCTCCTCTGAGCACGAAGTTCATTTCGAAGGTCTACTTCGTTGAAACTCAACTTGTCAATCCCCCCAGCCTGGCTTGAGAAAACCCCCATCATCTTAGAAGGTGGAATTTTAGCCTCGGCCATTGTAAAAATTAGTTGTCTGTGTGCCGCGCTTATTTCTCGGTGTTGATGAATTTGACCAATCTTACTGGGGGTCATCAACTGATGATTATGGCTCAACTCCACTCCTGTGACAACCCAATGGTTTTCATTTTTTCGGTGTACTGCATACACATGGGCCTTGCAGCCGGTACCCGGAAATGTGTCCCGTTTTCTTTGTCTTGTTGTCCCTTCGTCACTGATCCGAACGACCGGAGTTACATGCGGTGCTCCTCTATGACACTCAAATAGTCTTGCACAAATTTGATCTGTATTCGCCCGTTTTCTAGTCGTCTTAGTTCTAATACCGAAACCTATCGTTTTCGAATATGCTCTATAGTATGCTTCAACTTCGTCCAGTGCTTGAAAAACTTGACCAACGTAAGGTGGATCAGAACCTTCACAAAAATTATTTCCTCCAGTTGCATCCATATTTATACTGGAATCTAAAAAATAAAAATTATATCATTCTCAACAAGTCATAGATTTAAATAAAAGAAGAATAAAATTTATTTAAACCACCGTCTTTCGAGAAATTTGGTATAATGTAAAATTAGCAAAATAGCCCCCGATGAGCGACAAATTACCGAAATGCCTCCGGGGGTTCATTATCACCCTAACGCCCCAAATCAGCTTCAAAACAACCTTTCAGGTGCTTTGCTTACATTTCTGGACTAAGAAATCCTTTGAAAAACTTAACGCTGCAAATTTACGAAAATACCCCTATCGGGGATGCGAATTACCAAAATGCCCCCTGACAACAAGCTTCCTGAATTCACTCTTTAAAATAACTTTTCAGGTGTCTCACACCCTTTCCTGAACTAAAAGTTATTTTAAGCACAGATTTGTGTAACGTAAAATTAGCAAAATAGCCCCCGGGGGTTCATTGTCACCCTAACGCCCATCAAACCAGCTTCAAAACAACCTTTCAGGTGTTTTACTTACATTTCTGGACTGAAAAACTTTTTTTCGGGAAAATTACAAAAACACCCCTCGCGGGGGGGCAAATTACCAAAATGCCCCCTGGCTTCAGAAAATATCAAAATTGCTTTAAAACGCTATTTTAAGCTTCCTGAGTTCATTCTTGATCTAAAAAGTATTTTACGGATTTTTCGCCTAAAAATCCCGAACCGGTGTCCGGATCGAGCGCTTAAAAGCCCGTTCGGCCAAAAAATTAGCTAACGACTTCGGAATGGTCCGAATTCCTGGGGAATGGAACTTCCCAACACCCTAGGGTTCTCATAAAAGTTTCGCACGAAATTGCGCTGTCTTGATATTTTAAATTACACTGCAAAGTTACAAGGTTGCGCGTATCAGTTAACCCCTTTCTAGTCTTTGAAAAACTCTGAAATTTTAACCTGATACAGATCTTTTGAAAATAACTAGGGTCTCTGTTTTGTATTTTGGCAAAATCTAGCTCTAGCTATTTTTTATAAATTCGTGAAAAAACTGTCTAATTAAGTTTTCACCTTTAGCGACAATTACGCCCCGCAATCAGCTGCAAAATAACATTTCAGGCGTTTTACTTACATTTCTGGACTTAAAAGTCCGTTGGAAAATTTTTTCGGGAAAATTACCAAAATACCCCTCTCGGGGTGGCAAATTACCAAAATACCCCCTGGCTTCAGAAAATATCAAAAGTGCTTTAAAATGCTATTTTAAGCTTCCTGAGTTCATTCTTGATCTAAAAAGTATTTTACGGATTTTTCGCCTAAAAATCCCGAACCGGTGTCCGGATCGAGCGCTTAAAAGCCCGTTCGGCCAAAAAATTAGCTAACGGCTTCGGAATGGCCCGAATTCCTGGGGAATGGAACTTCCCAACACCCTAGGGTTCTCATAAAAGTTTTGCGCGAAATCGCGCTGGCTTGATATTTTAAATTACACTGCAAAGTTACAAGGTTGCGTGTATCAGTTAACCCCTTTCCGGTCTTTGGAAAAATCTGAAATTTTTACCTGATATAGATCTTTTGAAAATAACTAGGGTCTCTGTTTCGTACTTTGGCAAAATCTAGCTCTAGCTATTTTTTATAAATTCGTGAAAAATTCTATTTCTGACGCCCTAAAAAATCGCTATTTTGGAATTTTTCGAATGTAATACCCCGATTTGTCAAAACGTAATTTTGACGCCCTTTGACGCCCTAAACACGAATTTTAGACTATTGTAAGAACAACTTAAGCGTAACACAATTTAAACAATCAATTGGTAAGAACAAATTGAAAAATACTTACTTGTTTTAACTTGATATATTTCAAGAAAAATCCACCGGTCTTCTAGCGGTTATCCACCGATCTTCTAGCGTAAATTTTTTTTGTTTGTATGTAGGTGAGATAGGGAGAATGAGGAGGGTGGAAGAAATGATTCGGGGAGGAGGGATTTTATAGAGAGAAAAGTGAGAGAGGAAGAGAAGAACCGTGAGTGAACAGCAGGGAGGGGGAGGGGGGAATGACACGTGGGGGTGGGGGGGTAGGGTGGTAATGACACGTGGGGGAAGAGGGGGTTCACGGGTGGGGGAAGGGGGGTTCACGGGTGGGGGAAAAGGACATAGGGTGGGGGCCACGGGGTGGGGGGCAAGGGGGTGGGGGGCAAGGGGGGTGACGGGTGGGGGGTGGGGTCACGGAAGGCAATAATGCCAACCGCATGTAGGAGTTGCGGTTGGGCATTATTGCCACCATTTTCTCACGAGTTTTTCATTTTCTCGTGATATTTTCATGAATTTATCATAGTATTTTCGTCCTTTTTTGTCCCTTTTCGTCCTTTTTTGGCCCACGTGGCCAACCGCTGGTAAGACGAGCGGTTCGGTGGAGAAATTTGTTATTTTTCCACCGGTGGGTGTGGATCGGCCCCCTATATATATATATATATATATATATATATATATATATATAGAGCTTGGGGACGTAATGGGTATTTTGAAATTCTTATTATTTTAGGAATATAAGTATAAATCTAATAGGTATCTGAAAGTTACGTACAATATATATTTCATATGAACACAAGGAAGTTCAGAAAAATCTTCAGAGAATCCCTACGAAGTGCCATCTTGAGATTTTGGAATTACTTTGAGGTAAGAAGTTAATTTGATTATTGAATTGAGATTCGTAGTAAGAATCTTACGAATTTTTTTAGTTTTAGAACCTAATTGAGATCTTTGAGTATATTAAAATTTAAGATTTTTGATACAATTGGATTGAGAAAATCGATATTTTGGGTTTAATTGGACAATTCGAGGTAAGGATTTACTTTTAAAATCTAAATCAGCATTGGACCGATCGTTCGTGTAATGGTTTAATTCTTAAACCTAGTTGTTTGAATTTTCGGGACATCACTGTGGGCTAATTTTTTCCAGATTATTTCTTTTGCTATCTCGATTTTCGTGCCACCATTGTTACAGTTTCGCGTCAAAATTCCTTGACGTTTCTTATTGTCTCGACATTTGTGCCAGCACAAATTTTGTTTCTGTAATGTTTCAATTCTCTTTCCGTAGTGCTTTAATGGTACTTGATCTAGAATGATGCAATCATTGTTTCTCATGAATTTTGCCTTGCTGTGCATGTCTTACTCAATGGAAAAATTACTTAAGAATGTTTACTGAGTTTGGGATTCGTGTGGCTTGTCCTTGTGGCCAGCAATATGCCAAAACAACTCATAATTATAGTTACATGTGCACTTTTAGGTGTCTACTTCTTCATTGCTCAGGTTGCAATTTTTTTAGTGGATTAATTTTCATTGAGTCGATTATTTTGCCCTCTTCGATTTGAGCCTAATATTGAATGAGTTCTAAAATCGTTAAAAATATCGTGCGTGAAGCTTGTTAATATATGTTTATGATTATACCGTAATATTTTATGTAACTTACTGAAGACAACCATAATTTTACATTGTTTAAACAATTTCTTGGTATCACGATAAGCTATTAAATTTATGTGGTGTTAATCATGTGACTCATGTCACAAGTTTGTGACTTTTATGTTTCTGACTTACCCACGTGGATTGAAACGTGGGCTAGCTCAGTGGGATGAGTTAGAGATCGCGATCTTATTTTCTGAACCTGGTTCCACGTGTCAGTGATGACATGTGTGACCTTATTCTGAATGGCTCTCTAGTGTCTGTCTCTGTACAAGGATGTATTTTTGACATTTTGAAATTCTGTCTTTGTACGAAAATATATTTTGACACTTTAAAATTCTGTCTCGTATCTGTTCCGTTAAAGTTTTGTACCTCCGAAATTTCGTTCTTCAGACATTTTTTTTTGTATCCCTTTTGGTTGGTCCGTTGAGCGACCTTGCTGGGCATTTGGCTCACTTCCTTATTGTTTTTCTCTCAGGTGATCAGTAAAAAGGGGACTGGATAGCATGACTAGCTGTGAGATTGAGAGATAACAATTTTATATCAGAGTCAATATTAGTAGTTTAGTTTTGCATTTAGTTTGATTATTTTTAGAAAGTACAATAAGAGGACCTATGTGGATTTGGATGACTAATTTGGAACTCTGTGTAGGAGTAATTTGGGGACTTAATTACTGTTTTAGGTCTATTTGAGACGTAGTTATGTGACTTGGAGATTTTTTTTTTATTTTAATTTTTAGATGCTCTGACTAACCAGTTTGGGACTTATGAATATTTGGGATTTTCTGTCTTTATTGATTTGAATTTAACGCTTCAAAAAACCCATACCCGAGAGTCCCTTGCTTTGTTTTAGCTTGCCTGTCTTAGCTAGATTGCAAACTGTGGATGCAAACAAAGTCTTCTGTAAGTTGTAATGATGTTGTTGAAGTAATGAGAATGTTTGAGACCGTTTTGCCCTCCTATTGAAATCTACTTCTTTGTGCACTGTTTTATGCAATGTTGATGCACTGCTTGCTGTAGATTGTTGGGATTTGTTGGCGGACTCTTCTTGCAAGCGGCAAGTCGAATGCCACACACGATTTTCTTTGTGCCATCAAAGGCCACCGTGTGTCTGGTTCACTCCTGAAGAGTGCATTTGGCAAAGATTTAACAAAATGACAAAAATGCCCTTCATTCCTTTTTCCTACCCAAATCCTAATTTTCTTTCCTACTCCAATCAACTAAATCCTAACCACCGCCCGTTTCTGCCACCACCCCCTAGCCTCATCACAATCGCCACCGCAGCCTCAGCCGCAGCCACCTGCTCCATCCAGTCGTCTTTCGCCCATCAGCCCCCTCAAGCCAAAACCCTACCTGCCACCCTTACCAAGCCCCATCACCACCACCACTGCCCATTTCTACCACCGCACATTTCTGCCACCACAGTCCAGCCTCATCACAATCTTCGCCGCCATAGCCACCTGCTTCGCCCAATCGCATGTAGCCATCAGCCCCTTCAAGCCAAAACCCTAGCCGCTATCCTTACCAGGGCCCATCCACCACCACCGCCGCCGCCCATTTCTGTCACCACCACCTCTTTCTGCCACCACAACGCAGGCACGTGTACCTATGAAGCCGCTAGCCCTAACCACCCACAAAGACCCCTATGTCGCTGTCGATAACCCCTTCATTAACCCAAGCCAAGTGCATCGCCTCCACTGGCCTGATTCACAAACCACAAGCCTAGATCTACAATTAAAAAAAAAAATCTAGACCTACAACTAGAGTTTCTATAATTAGGGCCAACCCTAGATCTACAATTAGGGCCAACCCCAACCCCGCAAGGCGCTACCGCCACTTGCTCTGTCCACCCATGAACTTGCGTTGCCGCTTGCCAACCCTACCATCAACCCCATCGGCACGACCTCCGCGAGCTTAGCCCTGCCCCCAGCCCAATACCATCAACATTCATACTAAAAAAAAGAGAGACCTAATATCTATAATTACAATATATAAAGAGGGGCACTTTAGACATTTTCATCATTCTATTACGAGAAGTAATCTTGGGTGTATTTTTGTAATTTTGTAATAACAGGGATTCTTTTTGAAACTACCTCAAATCACATGGGTATTTTGTGCAATTATCCAAAAAAAACTATAACCTAAGCAAATTGATCTAGACGTTTGGAGATAAGTTATACGAATTGAAAGACTTGACTTGTTGGATACATAGTTAGGTCGAGCATTTTGGATATTAGACACTCTAAGAAATGTTTGATAAAATTGGAATTAAGTGTTGAATTATAGAACATAAAACTGAGGAAGAATTCCCAGCTAGAAAATTAATCGGTTTACTTTGATAAATTAAAAGCGAATGTTTGAAAATTCTTTCATTTTATAAATATATATATATATATATATATATATATATGTATATATTGAGATTGTAAGTTTATGGATGTGTTGATAATTTTTTTATTACTAAATTTTGGTGGTGGTATTGTTGGTGGGGGTTGTAGTGATGTTGGTGGTTCTGGTCGAAAGTTGCTTGAATTGTTGGTGGTTGTGGCAGTTGACTTTTTGGTGGCGATGGTGTTGTGAAGGTGGTAGGCCCATACTGGTGGCGGTGAAGTGGTGTGGTGGCGGCCATACTGGTGATGCTGATGGATTATGGTCGCAGCAATGGCGACTAGGTGGTAATAATGGTGGTGAACGACATAAATGACATTTAGTTATGGTGGTAGAGGTAGTGTTATTATAGTAGAATGACGATGGCAATAGTGTGATGAAGGTGACATTTGTTACGGCGGTGGCGTGGTGGCCATGGAAGTGAAATCGTGGTGGAGGTGATGGCTTTGTCGTGGATGTGGTGTTTGTGATGGTGGTTGGAGCATATCATGGTGTATATATATTGTTGATACGTACTCCTTCAATCCCTAATTAATCGATCATATTTTCTTTTTGGGTTGTTTCAAAAAGAATTGATCACTTTACAAATTAAGAAATATTCCATAGGTGGTTTTTAATGTTTATCCTTCTTGCACTTTTTATTTTCTATTTCTCTCTTCCGATTTAATCCTCCACCAATTCGTTTGTCTCTCTTCTGACCCACTTTCTTTCCTCCCTCTCTCTTTCTCTCTCTTGGAGTAGAATGAGAAACTCATAAAATATAATTTATACCGTAAATAAGCGTACAAGTCAAATACGATTATGCGATCATTTATTAAGGATGGAGGGAGTAATATTTTGTCAAACAATTTGGTCATCGCACTTCAAATTAAGCAATAAGTAAGTCGCTTAAAATATTGATCTATTTTATGCAAGAGCTAAGTTTTCAGGTAATACAAAAAAAAAACATAATCAGTAGAAAACCTTAAATGTTTAATTGTGTTATTAAGCGTACCAAATATTAAATGCTTACTTGCGTTATTAAGCACGACCTAAAAGCATGTTTGGAGTTAATTTTGGGATGTCAAATTGATTTAATCTAAATATTTTGTCAAAGTTTAAAATTTATTAAACTATTCTCTAAAAGCAAAAGAAACAGAGTGAATCATAATCTAAGAAAATGACTATTACGGAGTCATAATCAGGTTTGACTAAAGCACTAAAATATTTATAGTAATTACAAAAACTTTTATCACCGATTATTTAAGTACTAAATTAGTTTGTCACTTTGTTATATATATGTTGAAACCATTTTTACTACATATTTTAATCTAAATACTACATATAGTTTAAAGTTAACTATGTTAAAAAATAACTTACAAAAATTCTTTTTAAAATAAAAAAAAATTGCTTTCGTGTCACGAACTCTAAATCTTTCTTGATCATTAGATTTTGGTGTCGCGAAGTCATGGGAATCTTTTGTCTAAGCAAAGTTGCCAAGTTGACAATTAACATTAACTACCATCCGACCTGTAGCTGGGACTATTATTTTATCCCAACAAAAAACCATGCCTAGTACCCCCACATACTATTGTCACACACACACACACACACACACGAGAGCATTTTCTGGTTGCCATTCGGATGGTAGAAGGTAGTTACAGTTCTTTATACGTGCTAAATGTTTTTATTAATTTTTCTTCTATCGATTACTCTTAAAAATATTTTTAAACGGTAGTAAATAAGAGACGGATAAAATATTCAGGGATCAATAATTGACACTATATATACGGAAGGCTGTAACTACTTTCTTACAAGTAGAGTATCAGTCAAAAAAAATTCAAAATATAAAGGGCAATGGTTAAAATTTGTTTAATCGGAAAAATCTTAGGTGAGGAACACTGATAATTATAATTAAAAAATATAGATTTTTCAGTTAAATAGTAGAAATATTGTGTTGCCAATTAATAAGATAATTAATTGCAAAAAAAAAAAAAGTCTTTAAACTGAACATATCTCGCATCAAGAACTTAAACTAGTTTCCACAAGTTTCTCAAAAAGTGTCTAAATCTTTGTTTGATTGTACAAAAACCTAAATAAATAAAGAAAAAAATATATTATGTATCTAGTTCTTTTTCACTATACAAGTAAAGCAACTATTCCTCTCTCATTTCTCTCTCTCTTTTCCTCCTTTATCTGCAGCAAACAAAAAACAAAAGAGCAGCAAAAAGAGAGACCCCAAGAACCACGCACACCATGTCCAATCTCCCTTCTGCCCTCATCTTTCTCTCCTTCCTCTCCTTCTTCATCTCCAATTACCTGCCGTACCTCCTCCTCCCTTCTTCCACCCTATCCCCACCGTTCCCCCTTTGGCCCTCCAAAGCCCTCTGCAAAATCACCAGACTCTCCCCGCCATTCAAATGCATCCCATCCATGTCCTCCACCTCCAAGCTCACCTCCCTCACCTGCATCTCCCCTCCTTCCGACCCACCACAGGTCACCACTATCCCAACTTGCACCAGCCCTTTGGTGCACGCTTTGGTGCCAACGGCCAGTATCGAGCCAAATCGCACTTGGACCTCACCGCTTAACCAGTGCCTTTGCACTGAAACAGGCTTGTAAGATGACAGATTCATCGCCTGTTTACATTGCGGGTCAATGAGAATCCAGCTCAGAGTTAAGTCGTCGTTTAGCGCCGTGCAAGTATCGTCGCCATTCGGATGCTGTGCCGGCGTGGGGATCACGTCTTTAGGGTCCAGCAGGTCTATTCTGAAAGGCGAGCACCTAAACCAGCCGGTCACAGTTTCGGTCTCCTGGACCTTGGTGAAGATTAACTTATCCTTGTAGTGAATGTCAACGGCGGATATTATTTCCTGCGTCGGCGGTGATAACGTCGAGGCGGCAGCATCTGCAGCGGTTGTCGGGTCTGGGGTGGAGAGAGGGAAGCAGTTGGCGAAGAAGGAGCGGGGGCCGGAGCCAGGAAATGTGGAGACAAGGCTGTGGAGGCGCGGCGCGCTGGTAGAGGGCCAGGTAGAGTGGCAGATGGTGGACCAGAGGTGGTCCTGGTCGGAGAGGGAGTGAAGGGTGGAGGAGGCGCAGCTGGCGGAGGCGAGGGTGGGGCCATCGAGGCGGGCGAGGATGTGGGACTCTAGGATGTCCGGGTGCACGGCGGAGAACGCGGTGGCGCCGCGTTCTTTGACGGTGTCGTGCGGTGGTGTGTTGGTGGAGGGAGACATTTTGTGTAGGGGTGCTTTGGGAGATATTTGGACTTTGGAGTGCTTTGGAAGTGAGGCTGATGGATTCGGAAAAGGAAGAAAACGTGTATATATATAGGTGGAATGTTGACATAAATGGCCTTGGCTTTTGTGTAGAATTACTAGGAAAGAATAGTGGGCAAGTCAGTCAGCACGGTTGTGTGATGTTTGATTTGATATAGTTTATGGGCATGGGATGCTTTGACCAAAGAGCCAGGAAAGACATAACAGGGCTCGTCTTCGAAAACGGGGAAGGTTCAAACTTGAAGGTAGGTGGGTATCTCTCTCTCTCTCTCACACAGGCTTTATCGGGGACACTCTATATTTAACATGACACTGGAATTACATTCCAGTTTAATTAATTTGTTTCGGGGTAATATCATTTATATTCAAGAATTTAGATGGACATTATACTTAACAACTTAATTTTTGTAACATGCACTCTTATCCAACGTATATATGACAAAAGTGTACCATATTCCACTACGTGAGGGTCCGTGATATAACTCAACGGTTTAGTCAATGTGATAATTTTATATTTTAAGAATGTCAATATCATTTTAAATTTTCAAATAGCGTATAAAAACTTTTGACCAAAATGTATCAATGACTACTGAATTATTACCCATTTTTCTTAACGATCACTGAATTTTAATTTGTAACGTTATGACCCTAAACTCACAAACTTATCCAATTTGTGTCGTTAGCCGGAGTTAGTTTCTTCCTGTTAAGTTGCCATGTGATGCGCACATGAGGCATCAAAATTGGGGTAAAATGTCTCTCCATCAAAAGTTTCTTTGATTTTTTTAGTTTTTTTTTCTTTGGTTTTCTCCTTGTTTCCTCGACCAACATGTTCCCACCACCCCCATACCCGCATCTGCTACCAAAATCTAAACACCAACACGCACAGAGAGAGAGGGAGAGAGCCATGAGCTCTCATGCAAGAAGATTGGTAGCAACTGAGGGCGCTTACTTCTTACAAGAGTCCAAATACACTGTAGGCCGTCTCGTCCAGAAGAAGCATCCACCACTACCACTGCCTTCCTTTACCGCAAACGAAACAGCTCCAGCAGCAGCAGCGGATGTTCTGCCGGAGGTTCTGAGGCACTCCCTCTCTTCCAAGATCCTCCAGCCGCCATATGATATCTCTCTCTCTCTCTCAAACATCCAAAAGGATTCTTTGTTCCGATCCAAAAAAACGCCTCATCCGTCTTGCGTGACGCGCTCAACCCTCTCACGGCTTACCTTTCTCTGCCACCGGTCACATTTGGCCCCAAAGTGAATAGTTTAGGTCATCAAGTTTTCATGTATTGAGCACGTTTAGTCAATTGGTCAAGGTGAATGGTGAACGGAGCACCTGAGAAAATGTGAGTTAATGGGAAATTGAAAAATGGGAATAAGTTATCTAAATTTTGCGTAGTTATGGGCATTGTTTATTTATACTTTGTACCAATAAGGAGAAGGCTACCAGAAGAAGGTGGGATGGTTGATGGTAGGGGGAAGAAGAAGAAGGAAGAGGGGAGGGGGTTGGCAACAGGGGTGGTGGTGGACTCTTAGTTCTAGATAGTGGGTGTGGGTGTGGGAAGACAACTAGAAAAGCGGGCTAATAGAGAGAAAATTTTGCACCTATTTTGATGCCCCATGTGCGTGGCATAGAATGGTCAAATTTGACAAATTTTGCGAGTCTAGCTAGTGACCATACTGATACGAATTAAAGTTCAGTGACCAATAAGGAAAATAAGTCATACTTCAGTGGCTATTTTTGCATTTCACTCAAAACTTTATGTACATCTCTCTCTCCCCCCCCCCCCCCGCCTTTTTTCCACCTGCACAACCACCACAACCATCACCACGACAAGCCCACAACACCTCCATAACCCACAACCACTACAAATCCAACCACCACCACTACCCAGCCACCAAACCTTAACCACAAATGGCTATCCATACCCACCACCTTCAGCCTACATCCCAAATTCGATCCATCACTGCCACTTTACTGAACCTACCACTATTGCACCACCAACACACCTTAAACAAACTCTATTCTGCAAGAGTCCCAACAAAATCTTATCAAGAAGCCATCACTGACTAAACCAAGGAAAGTGATTTTCTTGCTTCTCTTCTGAAGAAGAACCACTCCTAGTTAGAATCCATTCCAGTCCAGTTTGGTTATTTGTGTTGGGCTTAACCTAGGTCAGAGTCGATAGTCTAGTTTACCTTAACTCAAGTTTCTAGCACGTTTTAATTTTATTCACGTGTTTTAGATAAAAGCTTGCAAATGAAGTTCTAAGGAAAAGTGTACTGCCCGGTTCACTTTTGTACCGTCCAATACACCTTGGCGACTAAAGTTTACCAATCGAGGTACTTTCTTTCATTCACTATTCTTTCTTTGTGGCAGCTATGTAACAGCTTTTCCGCACCCTAGACCTCCAAGCCTCTGTATATAAACAGCCCTCTGGCACTCCTAAAGACATTGAAATATTTCCTAGAGGTTGTTATTATTCTGTAAGGTTTTTCCATCAGAGAGAGATTATACATTGTGATTCCTTCAATGATACACATATATGTATATGCATATTTATAGGTGTTCTTGCATTCTTCTTGGACGTGGATATATTCAAACATGCAACCAGACAACCTAGATCAAAGGTAATTCTTTTATACTTTTCTCCTAGTTAAAATAGAATAAAATGGTTCTTGTATAAACAAAAATAGTTTTTTAGTAATCAGTTTTACCTATTTTCTTGAAACCACGTGCCCGAGTTTAGGTCACCTCCCCTAGGTCAAAACTACCCTATTTTGATCCTAATTAGTTTGATAGGATATGGAGGCCACTCATACTCAGTTGTTAAGTTCAAAGCAATAATTAGATTAAATTAGGGTTTGTTCTTATTTTGAATGAAAATCATTAAAAAATAATGAAATCAAGTAGAGACCTATTTAGTGTATTATGAGTTACCTAACACCTTCTCGTTATGTAATTTAGTCCTGAATCCAAATCTATGGTTTCGCATATTGATGCTTAATTGGTGATCCTAGAATCGTTTTAAGGTTTTCTTGTTTTTCGTGTTGCTTAACTTTGATTAACCCTAAAATAATGGTGACTCAACGGATCATATATTGAATGAACATCAATATGGTGTCACATCAATGTCAAGACTCCTCAGTTCTTAGTTCACACTCTCTCTCCTAGCATAGACCACTTATCTTAAAGAAAAAGGCCTGCTAGGCTTAAAACCCTGAAAAACGCGATAAGCAAAAGTTAGGTCTTACAAAAATTAGATAAAATCAAAAAGAAAAACCCTCAAAGAGTTTACATTTTGCACGTCTCTTCCTAAAACTAAGCATTTTCAATGATTGGAGGTCATCGTGTGACCACCACATATTATCTTGATAATTCTATTTGCTGGCCATTTGAGCTTAAGCACTTTAGCCTTTCTTTTCTTTATACTTCTAACCTTGGGATGGGTTAGTATTATTTTGTGTGCTCATGTTCAAGTGTTGTTTTGCAATGCTTATTCAACGTAGAAAGTTTTTTCTCATTGAAACCAAACTCTTGATGGTAATGAAGAAGATAAGTCAATTGTTGATGGTTGTTTACTTGATATATCAAACAAGAATAGAGAAGGACGAAGAAGTGTTGAAAGAATAAAAATTGACGCTGTTGAAGGATGATCGTAAATATTTGGTGCAAAGATTGACATTGGTATAGTTTGGAAGATAGATATTTAACATATTCAAAAACTTGAACTATGTCATACCTAATCCCCTAAATGGGGATACGTAGGCAGCTTTAGAGATGTTAAAAGGGTCAGGCTGTCGTGGGCCAGCCCGACCCTGCTCTAAAATGGTCCAGGCTGGGCCAGCCTTAAATATGAATAGTAAAAGCCATGTGGTATAGGGCTATGGGTCAAGGCTACGGCCAGGCCGAAGTATTGGCCAAAAAAGCCCGGCCCGGCCCGGCCCTAAAAAGGCTTGAATCCGGCCTTAAAAAATGGCCCAACCCACAATCATCCTGTTCTTTAGGCCCAGCCCAAATGAAATGGGTATGGCCCGACCCAACCTTGGCCCGATTTTTTGAATTTTTTTTCTTTCCTTCCAACTGCCACATTTTTGCAAAATTCTACTTTTACCTCCCAACAGCTATATTGCGGCTAGTTTGGGGGGTATTTTTTTTCAACAAGTTTCTAACAACTCTTTTATGCACTTTACACTTTTACCCTCTCTAATAACTATAAACAGCTAGTTTTCAGGGGTATTTTGGTATTTTATGAACTTTAAAAAAATCTATAAATTCACCCCCCCTCTTCTTCACATTTTTCACACCAAATCTTCTCACTCTCTCTTATCTAAATTCTATAAGATTTTCTACCATTCTTATTTGTTAATAAGTACTAATCCTCTCCAATTTTCAATTACAAGTATTATTTATTTATTTAATCCTTTCTATTTAATTACTCTTATTAGTTTTATTTTTCATTCTTGTCAAACAATTTTAGCATTAAATATTTCTCGATTATTTGAATCACGTAGCAAATGTTCAGCACCACCATAATCATTCAATTTTCAAGATCCTTCACTAATGGATATAGATACCCAAGCCAATTGGCAGTTTGACCAAAATATTTCAGAGTTTGAATATACACAGATACAAGATACCCAACATTTTAGTAAAGGACGCAGCTCGGTTGGCGATACTACTACTCTGGAGCCGAATTTTACCCTGATGAGTGGTCATTATGGTAAAGGACCCAGCAATCCTACCGCTAGTCTACCAGAAGTCGGGGGGGGGGGGGGGGAAGCTCCGTGTTCAAATCATTTTGAGGAAATTATGGTTGATGGCATTTGAAAATCTCAATGTAATTAAGTATTGTGGTAAATTATTTTTGTTTGGTAGTGGTAATGAACATCTTAATAGGCATTACCTTTTGTGTGCACCTAATCGAGGTCATGTTGAATCAAGTCAAATACAATTATCTTTTAACTGCAAGTTATTTATTTATAATCAGCGAGACTAAAGAGACGATCTTGCTGAATTTATTATTCACGAGAAATAAGCTTTTAGTTTTTCTGATAATGTTAAGCACTCTAGATAAATGAATATTTATGTGCAACATTTGTAAAAAAAAAGGATCAAAGAAACACAACTAGGTCTGATGCACTTAGACAGTATAATGCTGTTAAAGCACGCTTGATTGATTATTTTGATAAGTTTGATGATAGAATTAGTCTTAGTTCTGATGTTTGGAAATCTTCTCCTACTCTAGTAAGTATGCTTGTATGACGACCCATTAGATTGATTGTGATTGGATTATGAACAAGAGAATCATTGGTTTTGAACGCTTTCCTTATCCACATGATGCAACTAACATTGCTACTATTATAATCAATACATGTACCATATTTAAAATAAAGAACAAGATTATGAGGATTAATTTTGATAATGCTTCTAACAGTGTAGTTGCTATTGAAATCTTAAATGAGAGCTTTCGACCTGTACTTTATGGTAAATTATTTCATGTTTCATGTATTTGCCATATAATTAATTTAATTGTTCAAGAAGGTTTAGATGCTGCAAGAGATATTTTTCACAAAATGAGGGATATGGTTGCGTATATTAATAGTTCAGGTCAGAGAATACAATAATTTAAAGCTTTGTGTGTTCAATATAATTTGCGTCGTAGGAAACCGCTTATTGATGTCGTGCATAGGTGGAACTCCATATATTATATGTTTTGATATACAAAGAAATGTATATCCACTGCCTACTAAGCTTATTCCCACAAGGCTTTCCAAGTCACACGAAATGGTATATGGTTGCACAACTATACGACTTTTTGGAGCTATTTTATACGTTTACCAATCCATTATCTGGTACGTACTATCCCACCTTCCCTATCGTTATAGTAAAAATTCTAAAAATTGTTACAATGTTAACAAAATGGAGATATATAGGACCCTTTCAGAAAACAGATGGACATTAAGTTTAATAAATATTTGGTAGAATTATCTGTTGTTTTTTATTGTCGCCACTTGTTTAGATCCTAATTTAAAGTTGCATGACGCGAATGTCTTGATAGTAGAAATATCCAGACTAATGTGCTATACAGATGAGGCCATAATCGGTCTTACAAAGAAAGTGAGCACGTCATTTGAGGATCTATATAACCTATATCAAAAATCCATTAACGTGTGCGGGCGAGCTACATCATCCAAAGGTGTAATACATTATGGGTCATATCTTAAGGCACTTGAACATCTAGTGACAAAACAACTACAAGTGGAAGGTACTTCTAGTTCTACAGGTTTATCTACTTTTTTCTCCTTTAATGAAATTGGTTTATAGGCAAATACTAATCATTTTTTTTCTTTACTAATGGAAGAGCAGATCAATTTTATTTTGTTAACTTTTTGAAAAAAAAATGAAAATATCTATAAAACTTTATCCCAAATTTCTTGGAATGTACTACAGGTACAAGCTTTCACAGTTGCTTTAGAGTCGGCATTTTCAATAAGCAAAAGTGTGTTGGATGACAGGATGAGTCGTCTTAACCTCGAGTCACTCGAATTATGTGTATGTTGGAAGGATAATCTTGATGCAAAATAGCTCGAGCATGATAAATCAATTGATGATAGGAGAAGCAACTATTCGAATGTCGAAGAACTTCTGGATGATTAGGTAATTTTCTTTTCTTTTTTTTGAATAAATTATTTTCAAACAAATTAAGGGTATTTAAAGTAAACAATGCACATGAGAATGTGGCTATTTAGAAGCAAAATAAATATTTTTTCTCATTTCTTATGAAAAATAAATCCTTTATATGCATAAAAAAATAGGTAACATCGGCTGCTTGTTTACAAGCAGCCGGTTCCAAGCCAGGATAAAAGGATGAGAGCCTATGAACAAATTTATCAAAAATTTAATTTTTCCGCAACATAAAACATGAATAAAAATAATTTTACAAAAAATAATTTTTTATTCAGGCCTGGGCCAAAGTTAGGGCCTAAGGCTTGGGTTTGGACAGGGCCAAGATATCCCCTAGTTGAGCCTGGCCCGGTTCCCACGGCCTGAAGCACGGTCTTGCCCGATTTCTCCTCTGGCCCGATGGGCCTGGGCTGGGCCACCCAAGCCCAGCCCATTGACACCTCTAGGCAGCTTAGTTATCATCTAAGCTCGGTCTCTGTGGGCACACACAAGGTGCTTGTGTATAAAATTTGGGTTTTAAGACTTATTATACGATTCGTTTCTTACCCTACATTGTAGCTTATTTTCTGACCCATGTATAAAGTCCTTTTTAAGGTTATGCTTTTTTTAATAGAGTCAAGTGCTCTTTTACATTTTAGTAAGCTCAAAAAAATGACAAAATGAAAAAATAATAAAGAGAAGAAGAAGAAGACGAGATAATGGTCCATGCACTTTTGAGCTTGTTACAATATAACATGCTATGTTTACCTCCATATGGCTTGTATGATAACCCATAGATTCCTACTTTTGCTTACCTACCTTGCTTGCTTTACTTTATGATAGTTTGTACGGTCTACAGAGAACTTCATTGGTTACTTTTGATATTTTGACCATCATTTCAATGATATAAAAAAAAGACTTATGACTTCACTTGTGCCTTATTACTTATCTATCACGTACTTGAAAGTCGATTATTTTCTCTCAGCCTAATCACTCATATCTAATCTTTTTTGGTTAATTATATGCCAAGTTCATATTAGCCTTATAGATCATGCAGCTATATCTACTTACATACTCATTACGACCCTTGTGTCCAACCTTTTGTAATAGTCTTAACAATTCAAATTTGTGTGCTCAGATTAGAAATCAATTTTTCCTGTAAACGGAGTAGTGATAGACTTCCTTAAAATTGTAAACGACAAAAACAATTTGTTAAAAAAAAGAGAGTAAATATCTTGAAGTGAATGGTCGCTTAATCATATTGGGCAATCCAATTCTTTTCCAATTCAAACATGCTCTTAAACTTACAAAGGATATTCTAATATTTTTTTTGTCAATATCTTTATGAGCTTTCCTATCTGCATCGTTAGCGCTTCTATTTTAAGTGACTTTCACTCATGATTCCTTTTATTGTCTAATGTATATCAAATAGGGCCTTTCTTCGTGATTCTCATTTCATAAGTTGACTCGAACTTATATCGATCCGCCAGGCAATATCTGAAACATAGTTGCCCACCCAGTGCACCTTGTCCTTGTCCTTCTTCCGAACGTGCGTCTGATTATACGTCAAAGTTACTATCTCATCCTCCTCCAGGTTCGGGTGCTCGACCACATTTATGTGTAGGATGACATCGTGTGCTACCGATCCCCCCTGTGTGCGCCAGATCTTTGTTCTGTCTGTTTTCAGCCCAGCTCTTACTCTTGGCGTCCCAGCCTGGATCTACAACCCACCGGTCAATTATCTGCCCCCATACAGTCAGAGATATCCAATACCATGGATATCTTTTCATCTTCGTCATCGAGACACCCTCGGGCATTATCTTTTTCACCTGGTCCCATGCGTCATGCAACCATCGGCTGTAATTCTTACCAATGTATGCAAAAAAAAGCATGTCGCCCCAGCGCCTTCTAATCAGGCAAGTCAAACATGAACCCCTCCTGCAAGGCATCCAATTACACAAATTAGTTTAAATAAGAAATTCTAATTAAACAAATACTATCGCAGAAAATATCGCGTTAAACGTACCAGCCACTCCTACCACAGGGACTCCCTCGTCCCGGCATTCCAGTCCTTCCAGTACATCCATGGCTCGAAGAATTGGCCCTTCACAAGAACGCCGATCTTCGTCCTCGCCTGATTCTCCAGGATCCTGCCAAAGAAGTAAATAAATACATTAATACAGTTCAAATATAAATTAAGACACCCAAACATTTAAATATAAGGCATGATATGATTTGTTTTTTACTTACTGGTCCTCCTGGATGAGCGAAACTCTCTGTTTACGATGGGGGTCGATGCGTACCTCGCTTGTCGGGCCACGGCCTCGTCAAGATCCTACAAACAACTTACATTAATACAAATCAAATATAATTTAAATATAAGGTTAGCAAAAATGGACTAAACACCGTTATCAACTATACTTGAGGTAGAACCCACAGAATAAGGAGAACCACCACGTGTGTGGGAGGAATCGGCGTCGGGTTGGGGCGACAGCTGGGGCTGGGGCTAGGGCTATGGCAGAGGTGACAGATGGGGCTGGGGCTAAGGCTGGGGTTGGAGCTGGGGCCCGTCTGCTGTAAGCGAGCACTCTGTTCCTCGTCACTAGTGGGCAATGATGAGATGGGACCCACCGGGAAGGAGGCAGCTCAGCGTCCACCCTGGCCACGTATAACCCGCATTCTATCCATAGCTGACTTCGTAAAGATAAATTGTAAAGAAATTAACACATTAAAAATAATAATTTGACAGAAAAAATCATCAGTTATATATATATGAACCGAGTATATAAACACAATATATGAATCAAGTACTAAAATGTTACTACATATTTTTTGAGGTGTTACAAAAGTACAAGTCAAGCATTTTTAGTTTGGGAATCATCGTCATCTTCATCACTAGACTCATCATCCTCTTCTTCGTGGGACTCGTCGACCTCTTCATCGGTAGACTCAGTCACATCATCTTCAACACTTCCCACGTCTTCCGCATCGTTATCTATGATTTCTTCTCCTACATGAAGTGTTATTGGAAGAGGAAGAACGTCATCCGCATAAAAGACTTGTGCAGCTTGACTAGCAAACACAAATGGCTCGTCTGATGCAAGTCTCGACTTGACATTGACATTTACAATCCTTTGAGAGCTAACACGAATTTCTCTATTGCATGTGACATCGAACCATGTACCCTTGAACACTACCAGGCGATTTGCCGAACCCAAATATCCTAGCTCAACAATCTCATCTAACTCTCCATAAAAGTCCATCTCATCATAACAGTCGTCGTTGACCAAGACTCTACTGTTTTGGGTTTGTTTTGTTCGGTCATCATCTTTTATGTTAAACCTAAACCCGTTAATGATATAGCCTCCACAACAGGATGCTTGTTTATTAGGGCCTTGAGCTAGTAATTTCAAGGAAGAGACTACTGGTCTATCCAGTGATTGAACCTATTGTAGATGACGGTAAAAATTAAGGATAAATTAGTATACTAATTGGCCACATAAATGTATATAACACATAATATAATTTTGTTAAAGACGTACATGCCTTTTGAACCACTGTTCAAATTATGATTTCTGATGAGATTCAAGTCCAGCGAGATCAGGTTTTAAAGATTCTGCATCAAACTCACTGTAAGGCAATATAGTTGACTCGCTTATCACACATTTCCAATTATGTACACCAATTTTTTTAATTAAGACATTAACTTACTCATCGAATGCTGAAACTCCGTCGCAGTTTAGAAGGGCATATATTGTTACAACACTGTACTCTTCATCCGTTAGACATCGAGTATAGGTTCGGCCGAACGGACTACCTGACTACTTGAATATTGAAAATTGCCCTTCTAAATTTGTGCTTGATCCGGGCTCATTTCGGCCTAGTTGATTTAACATTGTATCAACATCAGGCCTGAAATATTGGCTACAAAAGTTTACAAGCTCTTCCATTACGTAAGCCTCCGCAATTGAGCCCTCAACTCGAGCTTTATTATGGACTTTTTTCTTCAAATAGAACATGAACCTAGAAGTTTAGCGAATTGAGTCAGGTGGACATACCTATGATAACATGTTTTGCATTTAGTGTAAACGAACAACTATAACAATTTAAGGATTACCTCTCGAAGGGATACATCCACCGATATTGCACAAGTCCACCCATCTTAGCTTCATAAGCCAAGTGAACCCACAGATGCTCTATTGAATCAAAGAACAAAGGTGGAAAGATTTTCTCCAGCTTGCAAATCGTCACCACAATGTTCTTGTCAAGCACCTACATGTTACTCACTCGGATCGTAGAAGAATATATATCTTGAAAGAAATGAGAAAATTCTGTCAAAGTCTCACATACAACCCATTGCAACAGTCCTCGAAAGGCAATAGGAATGAATCTCTCCACGAATACATGGCAGTCGTGACTCTTCATCCCTTGGAACTTGCATTCCTATACATTACAACAACGAGATATGTTGGACGCAAACCCATTCGGAAGCTTCAAATTCTTAACCCACCAACAGATCTTCTCTACTTATTTCTTGTCTAGACAGTAAGGTGCTTTTAAAAGTATCGTCATCCCGCTGACTGTCGAAGGATGCAATTCACGGCGTACACCCAACTGTTGTAGATCTCTTCTTGCTTTAAGGTGATCTTTCGAATTTCCCTTGACATTCATCACAATGTTGAACACATTATCAAAAACATTCTTTTCAATATGCATCACATCCTTGTTGTTTTGAATAATGAGTGTCATCCAGTAGGATAACTCCCAAAAAATACAATGTTCCCTCCAGTTGTGCTCTTTCTCGTATCATGGAATCTTTTAATCTGGCACACCCTTTCCTTATCGTATGTCACAAAGTGCCTCCAAGTGTGAGAGCACTTCTTCACCAGATGGGTAGTCCAGTGTGACAACCACACGCTCGATGATTCCATAACTATTTTAACTCATCAATCAACGGCCTTAAATACACATCTATGTCCTTGCCGGGACTCTTCGGCCCCAGAATAAACAACGACAAAAACATGTACGGCTTCTTCATGCATATGCCTGGTGGAAGGTTGTACAAGACAATAATAACAGGCCATGTGGAGTAAAGCGTGTTAGACTGATCGAAAGGGTTGAACCCATCGGTTGTGAGACCAAGTCTAACATTCCGAACTTTCTAAGCAAAGACTGGATGCCTGCGGTCAAACTCTTTCCAGACCTCTCCATCAGCTAGGTGTGTCAGCACATCGGCATCGTTGGTATGAGTCTCACAGTGAGCCCTCATATGTTCAGTCGTATTGGAGGAGTAGTACATTCTCTGAAGCGTTGGTGTGACCGAGAAATATCACAATATCTTTTATGCAATGATTTTCTTCTTCCCTTTGCTCGGCTTGTACCTCGAATGATCACATACTGGACACCGTGACAATTCCTTATTCTCTTTTCAGAACAATACACAATCGTTATTGCACGCATCTATCTGCTTGTAGCTCAACCCAAGTTTCCTCATCATCTTCTTCGCGTCATAGTACGACGGCAATAGCTTTTCACTTTCAGGCAAAATTTCTTTGATTAAGGTAACAAACTTGTTAAATCCTTTCTCACTCAGCCCGTGGTCTGATTTCAACTGTAATAACCTAACTACCACAGATGAATCCGTATGTGTTTTGGAGCTCCATCCCACAACGGCTGTTGGGGACTGTCGTCTCTGCGGTCGTTAACCCAGTCAACATTAGCATGCCTAGTATCCATAATTATATCTCGGTAATCATACCATGCCCCCTCCCTAACTTCAGTTTGACTAGCCGGGTTGGACGACAATACTATCCTTTCCTTGTGTTGCGTCCACCTTGTGTATCCACCCATAAAACCGTACCGACAAAGATGCCATTTTACTTCAATTCTTTTTCTCCAATGCAACAATTCACATCTACCACATGAACACCTTATCTTATCAAAGTCAACATGTCCAGGATGAGCATAAGCAAAGTCGAGACATTCTTCAACACGATCCTCAAAATCGTCAGCATTCTTCCTTTTTATCCAACTTTGATTGACTGATATGACGACTGAGATAGCGTTTTGTATACCACCTTCAATTATGACAATCATTAAGTAGGGTTGATGTAAATATGAATGCATGAATGTGACAACATATCTATATATTTTTCCTCCATTCTTTAATAGGTAGTGGTCCTATCCCATTTAGAAACGGACATGTTTATAAAACAGTGAAGAACTCATGCTTAGTCCTATGTCTGTGGAAAATTCGGCAACACCTCCCCACATTTCTCCAAGTACACGACATCGATTAGGTGTTCTAACATTCATCTAACCTTGCCTAGCAAAGTTTGATAGATGTTAGAACACCAGATCTGTAAGCACATGAAGAAACACATTGGAACATGTACCAAATATTCACGACATAGAACACTGAGTATCAGTTGAAACACTATTTTATAAACACGTAGCTTTTTTAAATTGTCCAAACTGGACATCTAAAGGCTCATTACAAAGCATTACATTGTAATGAGTACCTTTGAACGGGTTCTAAGGGTTTTTATGCATGCATGCGTTCAAAAATTGGTAACATATGCAAGAATCTTTCTGAAATATCAAAATTGCAGAATGATCGTTGCATATGTTACTAATTCAACTTTAAATATAATTCGTTGGCAACGAGTTGAACCATCTCGTTGCCAATGGACTTCGCAAAACAACAATGAATATAAAGAATGCAGTGTTAGTTAGGAGTACTTTGGGCTAATTATAACTAATTAGGATTGATTAGTACTAATAATGGCTAATTAGAGCTAATTAGGGTTTAATTATGCGGATTATTGTTGATTAGTCGTGATTAGGGCTAATTACGGTTATCAGGGTTAATTATGATTGTCAGGGTTTAGGGTTTAATTAATCTAATTAGGGTATATTATGATATATTAGAGCTAATTAGTGTTAATGAGGAGTACATCGAGCTAATTATAGCTAAGTAGGGTTGATTAGGACTAATTAGGGTTTCATTGTGCGGAGTAGTGTTCATTAGTCCTAATTAGAGCTAATTAGACTTAATTGGGTTGTTAGGGTTAATTACGACTAATTAAGCTAACTATAATCAATATGCACGTAATTGGATTCATTAGAGCTAATCAGAGCTTAGTTAGGTTTTAAGGTTTAGGGTTTAATTAATCTAATTACGGGTTACTAAGATATGAGTAATTAGGGCCAATTAGGGTTTAATTTGGGCTGATTAGTATTAATTAAGACTAATTTGGGGTAATTACAGCTAATTAGGGTTCATTGGCATGGGTTCTTAGGGTTAATTTAAATTAATTAGGTTAATTAGAGTTATTTAAGGTTAATCGGGACTAATTAGAGCTGATTATAGTCAGTGATGGAGCCACGATGAGATTCCAGGGGATGCTAAAAATATCGCGTTAACCTGATTAACCTAAATTCAACAACCAACCATTCAACTAATTCACAGATATCTCAACCCAATTGGGTCCTATCCTCCGTCAACAATCTCAATTATCAAATTCTCAATGCACAGTCAACAATCTCAATTCCCAATTCTCAAATGCTCAATGCACAATCAACAAAATTATATAAAGAATAAAAATTGATTTAATTTCTAATTACCGGACACCGTGTCGGACACCTCTCGAAGAAGTGTCGGACACCTCTCGACAAAGTGTCGGACACCTCTTGAAGAAGTGTCGGACACCTCTCGACAAAGTGTCGGACACCTCTCGACAAAGTGTCGGACACCTCTTGAAGAAGTGTCGGACAACTCTTGAAGACGCATCCACAAGTATAAAGCAAATCAATATCACACTTCTTTATGATTGTATGTTTCAGAACTTGTATCCGACACATTCGGAATATGACAGCGCACTTATAGGCCTCAACGACTGGTCCTTCTACTTGCTCAGAAATCAGTCATAACTTTTGTCTATCGAATCCTAAATAATCAAAACACGCAGGTGCTACCTATTTTTGCTTGAGCATGCCTAGATTTTAAGTTCACTTAATTGAGTGAAATTTCCAGAACACTCCTAGACTTATGTAACCCACACGGTCTGTAATTCATTAAGATACCCCGAATTTTATAGTAAGTCCTTGTAGAATGTTTTTATAGCTTAATAAGTAAAATTGTGAATTTTTCTAAATTTCAAATATTTTTAAATTTTAAAATAATTCCTTTAAATGCAAGAAAAACTAATTAATAGCCAAAATTGTTTTTAATTGAAAGTAAAGTCCCAAAATTTTGTAACAGTTTTAAAATAACAATTTTAGAAATTAAAACCAGAATTTAAAAGGCATTAAAAGTTTTTTCACTTTTTTATTTTGCTAAAATCAATGTGATATGGAATTGATGGCAAATCAGCTCTAAAAATCACCAAACTTAATTTAGGACTTATTTGTACCAATAAAACATTACTCTAAATTTTCCACAACTATTTCATGAGTATTAAGGATTCCAAATGATTTTGCAAATCTGAATTTGTGGAAAATATTAAAAATACATATTATTTCAGAAATACTTAACTTTTACTAAAAATTCTAACGTAATTTGAGGTATCATTCTGTAGAATTTCACAAGTTAATGACCAAAGTATGCTACCCAAATGCTCTCGCTTTTCACTGCGCTAATTTGTATGCACACGTATGCGCATCATTATTCACTTTCACCCTCTAATTACTTCAGCAGTCCCTCTTCTCTTATAGACACACATAAGCAACCACATTCAATCCTAGTTACACACTCAATACAACATAACACCTCACACCAATATACCATTCATTGTACACACACAACCGAACACATGACTCACACACACATAACTGCCTCGACAGCTCCTTGCACTCACACAAATACTCGCAACGCACCTGCACTGCATACACTCACGCGCGCGCGCACACACACACACACACACACACAGCACAACACTCATGCACTCACGTAGAGCACACATTAACGCGCACACATAGCTCACTCTAACGCACCCACATTGAGCACACACTAAAGCACACACCTATGTTTTCTCTCAGTAGATTGCCTTTGGAACACACTGTCTCACGGCGGTGGGGGTTTTAAATGACATGTTTCAACTAAATTACTATCTCGTTAACCTAATTATATTAACCTAATTTCAATCCATCATTCAACTAAATCACATATCCGATATCTGAATTCAATTGGGTCCCATCCTCCGTCAACAATCTCAATTCTCCATACTTTCTAGTAATAGTAATATACAAATATGGGCATCAATTCCATCAGCAATTAAACAAACTAATTTCATCAGTTACAAAATTAATTCCATCAATTCCATCATAAATTAAAAATAATTGAAATTATAAGAAACATATCATAATTTTGGAAACAAATTAGGGCAAGTTTCAATTAGGGCAAATGGACATGAATTAGAATTGAAGAAAATTAGGGCAAATAGCGCTTAAACATGCATTAAAGCAAATTAGGACAAATGGGCATACAGAGAGGGAGTGTGGCGACAGTAGTGTTGGTGGCGCGGCGGCAATGGAGGACCTTGGTGGCACGGCAGTGGAGGGAATTGGCGGCGCGGCAGTGGTTGCATGCGGATATGGAGGGGCACGTCGTCCGGGGGGTGATGTCGCCAGAGGGGGTGATGTCGCCATAGCTAAAAGTTCGTCGCAAAAATTCTTATTTTAAACACTTTCACTTACAGAAGTTTTAGCGACGGTCGTATTCCGTCGCTAAATGTTTTTTAAAAACTCCTCGAATATTAGATATTTTCTAAAAACTTTTTGCGACGGTGATACTGTCGCTAATATTCTGTAGGGCTGTATATGAACCGAATTCGAGCTAAACGTGGATGTGTTCGAACTCGGTTCATTTAATTTTTTGTATGTTCAAGCTCGGCTCGAGTTCGTTAAGAGCAAAAAATTCAATGTTCGAACTCGGCTCGAGTTCGTGACTGAAGAACTCGGGCTTGACTCGCTCAACTCGTTTAACAATATGAGTCGAACTAGAGTTTCGAAACTCAGCTCGTGTTCGAGTTCAACATCCAACAAATCCCTAAATCTGCACAAAGGAAATCCTCAAATCTTTCAATCTAATCAAGCTAAAATCAATTACAAGCGATATTATAGAATATACAAGAGGGATGCAAATTAAAACACTGCAAATTAAATAAGATCTTGGAGATCTTGATCTATTGGTGATAGAAAGTAAGAAGTGGCATGATGCATGCACCAGCGACGGGGAGACGATGACTTCGCAGACATACGCCAGCGACGGTTAGATGAAGACTTCGAAAACATGCGACGACGAGATGATGACTTTTTATTTCGAAGAGCGATGATGGCATCGTAGATAGGCAGAGATGGCGTTGTTGACAGTGTCGAAGCCATGATGTGCATGCGTGGAGAGGGGGATAGAGAGAGAGAGAGAGAGAGAGAGCGGGGTAGAGGGGGTATGTACGATCTATGAGGTGTGTGTGTGTGTGTGACAGGAAAGGGATTGAGAGCTGTAACACCCTGGAAATCCGGAACTCCATTGCTCCGAACTCCTGAGGCGTTTACCTATAACGTCACATAGATCAGAGCACCTGTCATAGTTTCAAATTCCTAAAATTGCATAACGCTAAGTTCTTCCAACAACATAAAGTTCCACACAACGAATTTCAAGCTTAAGTTGTTACAAACTTGTACATAAGTCCCTAACGGCACACTAACTGTACAGGCCCACGCAGGGGTCCTATTTACACAAACTAGGATAGCTACCTTAAAAGTCTTACCCGACGCTAGCTTCTTCCCACCCGAACTACAGCTGAGGGCCACTTGTAGAATGGAACAATTAAGTGTGAGCTTTTGAGAGCTCAGTAAGGTCGCTCAAACGCAAGAACTACGAAATGATTCACGGATGCAATTAATTGATATTTTCTTTCAAGAGTTTCAAAAGAATCATAACTAGTTCGACCACATATCAAAGAAACATTCTAGATATGATGCAAGCAATCATAGATGCACCGACTAGTCCGTCAAAGTACTAGCTCATACCAATGCATCGACTAGTCCGTCAAAGCACTAGCACATATCAATGCACCGACTAGTCCATCAAGGCACCAGCCCATATCAATGCACTGACTAGTCCATCAAGGTACCAGCCCATATCAATGCGCCGACTAGTCCATCAAGGTACTAGCCCATATCGAAACACCGACTAGTCCATCAAGGCTTAGCCCATATCAATGCAAAATCTCATGCCAACTGATGGAACGACAACAACGATAATACATTGATTAAATTGAAGCACCACAAGAAATAAATGTAGAGCAACAAACAGAGTTTCAGATATAAGTCCCTTACCTGGTTCACAGCTACGATACTCTAACCGAAAATCCTTTGCTTTAACCTAAACGGAACAGTTCAAAGATTAGAATGTAGTTTACATCACTATATTATAACTCACGATTAACTCACGTACATTCCCAGAACGACCCGCCCCCTCCTCACCAGATGTATAAAATTACCAAAATGCCACAGGGGTGGAAAATTACCAAAACACCCTTGCATCTTTAAATCACCAAGATAGCGTTCTCGTGATTAAAATTGCTAAAATAGCCTTTTTGTACGTGAATTTATTCAAAAATACCTTTTATAGTAGAATAACCGAAATACCCCCTACGGGGTGGCAAAATACCCCCCGGGAGTTTTCGGTACCGAAAAACCCCAAAAATATCTTAAATAAATAATTTAAGCATCCTGAAGTCATTTCTGGCCTAAAATGTATTTTAGAAAATTTTCGTCTGGAAATCTCGAACCGGTGTCCAGACCGAGCTCTTAAAAGCCAATCCGGCTAAAAAATACATATCGGCCTTGGAATGGTACGAAATTTTAGATACGGAATCATATCAATAAATTAAGGTTTTTTTTTAAAATTTTTAGATTAAAATAACTTAATTTACTAAGCCAAATATCTCGATAATTTTAGTTAATCGGTGCCTAAATTTAACGCCCTTCGAGAACACCAAAAATTTCCAGAGCATAGTTCTCATAAAATATTGGGGGTTACAGTTTTGGACTTTGCCTAATTTTAACCCCAACTATTTATGAAAATTCGTGAAAAAAATGCCTAATTTAATATCCATATTTAGCGATAATTTCAAATATTATTCATGATCAACACATACTAATTCACATTTTTCACACACAGGCTTCATTTTCTTCATGTGACCGAGACAAAGCCATCCTACATATTCACTTCCTTCCACTACTACCCATTTATACACCCGTTAATTCCTCTAAAATTCAAACTTCAACACTTATACACACATATTAACACACACACACACACACACACACACATATATATATATATATATATATATATATATATATATATATACTCATAATGTGCATAAACACACACATACCTACCCGAAACACACACACACAGTCAGCACGCATTCATTGTCAACACGCACTCGTACACACAAAATACCTACTAACCCCCTCGAAAACCCGCTGAAACTCACCCTCCTTTACTTGTATTCACATTAACACAATTCAAACCTTCAAACCATACCTACAGGCACACTTTGGTGAAATTAACACAAATCAAATATTCAAATTACAACTACAGGCACACTGTCGCAACCATGAACAAAACCCTGCAACCCATTACACACACATGCCTACCTAAACACACGGATTTTCCCCTTTTAGCCCACACCCAAAGCCCCTTAAATACACACTAATATGCCATAATCCACACACGGAATCACCGCAAGCGCTCACAGTGCCTACCCTCACTGCAACGCACCCAAACACACAAACATACTCCAAACTTCACACACTAAATTAATCACAATAAGGGGAGTGAATACCTCCAAAAGTTGGTTTGAATTCTCTTTCTTCCTTCAGGTCTTTTGTTTCTGTTTCTTCTTCTTTTTGGTTCCAGGTCTGCTTCTCTCTTTGCTTTCTTCTTTTTCTTTTTCTTTCTTTCACCCGAGAATAATCATCTTACTCAATATTTATCCTTTAATCAGCTTGGTCACCATAAGCTTGTATGTGGTGGCATGATCCTAGTTGATTTTATTCACCAACTAACACCTTTCAAACCTAGCCTAGGCTAGGTTACATTTTTTTTTTCCAAAATTGCACCATTAGCCCTATGCTTTACCTATCTACAAAAAAAAACCCCAACCTTCAAAAAGAAATTGTAATTCCCTCTCCATTTTTTTTCTCTTTCGGACATCTAATATATATTACCGCTTCTAAATACATATTATTTAATTTCTTTCTTTCTTTATTTTCTTTTTTTTCTTCTACGCGCTCAAAAGATTCACGCTAAGAAAAAGAAAATGCGGGCATTACATTCTTCCTCCTTTATAAAAATTTCGTCATCGAAATTTAGCATACCTGGGTTATCGAACAGATTAGGATGGGCACTTCGCATAGCGTCCTCCGGTTCCCCAGTAGCTTCCTCCACGGCGTGATTCTTCCACAACACTTTGGCCAACGGTATCACCTTGGTCCGCAAAACTTGATCTCGCCATTCTAATATCTTCACCGGTACCTCTTCATAACTTAGGTCAGTCCGAATCTCATTAGGCCAATGTTCTAAGATATGAGTCAGATCATAAGCGTAATTCCTTAAAACCGACACATGGAACACATTATGAACGTGAGATAACTCTGGCAGTAAAGCTAAACGATAAGCAACTGGTCCAATTCTTGCAAGGATTTCATAAGGGCCGATATATCTAGTACTGAAGGTTACCTTTTAGGTGGAGCCAAAGGTTGGCTCCTCATTCAGCTTATTCAGGTAAAGCTAGCTAACAGAAACAGGTGGATCCCACGTATTTTGAAACAAACAATACAATAATAACAAAACATGTGAGTCCCATGTATTTTAAAATAATCACACAAAATACGATTCTTACGTCCATTAGTTGCAGTGGTTTCAGACTTGAAAATGGTCATATTGGGTATCTCATATTCCCTACCATAAAAGATTTTTAATGAGGGGCATTTGTGTTCTCACAACAAGTACTCGTTACGAGTGCGATGGAAAAAGACTGTTTCATAATTTTAATGAGGCTAGGTAGGGATAGAAGTTGGATTATGCTGTCATGGAAAAGTATAAAAATATCTTCTCAAACCCCCCAGCAAACTCTAATGCCACAGATGAATGTAGAGAAAAGCTGGTTCCTTTCTCTTAAAGTACGTAGAAATAGAGATGATTTAGTCTATATACCCTACGCATGCGCCAAGACACCTTAATTAGAGAATAATCCTTCCAAATGATAGCTACATGTGATATTCTTAGCCTAGTGTTGCATAAAATTGAGGTTAGAAACTTGAGACTTTAAACACATGTTGAATATCATTTTCCATATTCTTTTGTGCTTTATAGGCTACGATGCTAGATCATGGGATTTCTTTCACTTCAGGCATGTGATGAAAATTCTTTCTATATTTGCTCGTTCTTGAGTACCAACTGGAATGCTAAAATGTTGTGATCCACTTTTAGATTGTTGTAATGAGATAGTCAATACTTATAGAATGGCTAAATTAAGTAGAGGATTGGTGATCGACGGATCGAACTCTTTGTTATTTAAGAAGGCATTCATCTTGTTTGGATATTATTCCCTGTATTAAGGCTCGCGCTTGATCACCAGCGAAAATGCAGGCTTATGTCGATTTGGCGTCAAATGAACCATTTTGCAGACAAGTTGACGAATATGGGTAAAGATGCTGGTTAAAGATGCAAAGGGTATCCATTTCCCCAGAATTGTGTAAGCTGTAATTTTTCCTTGATTCTCTACTGACAAAGATATAAGGATTGGTAACCACACTCTGTGTTACTAGCTCTCCACTATATCACTAAAGAGTTTTTATGACACTTTATAATGCATTAAATGAAATGACATTTAAATGTTTAAAGAGAGAAAAAAATTGTTTATCTTCGATTTCTTGAAAGTCCACCAAGTATTATCCACTTTAAGATGTTATGCTAGACTCAATTTACTCACAGCTACAAAAATAATGTTTATTTGGTCATATGAATCACATGAAACACTGCACTGAGTCAAAAAAGAAATAAAATCTTTTGGTGACATGTTGTAATAATTATCTCGTTCCTTTGAAATTTGGGCATGCTTTTAGTTAATTTTGTGGATCACACAAGATTGTTGTAGTCAGATTTGGTTTATGGGTTTAATTAACTTACAAAATTCTTGTACAACAACCCGCCAGTGACCTTATTATATATGTCAATTGTTACAATCCAATCTTCTCGGCGGTACATACATGAGTTATTTCATGAGAAGTTTCTTCTTCTTTGCCGCGATACTTATCCTTGTTTCCAAAATATGTGCTGAAGATCCTCATATCAGTGCATTCCAAGTTAACATTGTTAATGGTCTCTCTGACAACACTAATAGCTTATTGATTCATTGCCAATCTCATGACAACGATCTTGGTTTTCATAAACTCCATGTTGGTGATGATTTTTGGTGGCATTTTCGTACCGACTTCTTTGGAAGAACTCTTTTCTTTTGCCACTTCTGGTGGAATTCAAAGAACAAGATCTTTACAGTTTTCAATGTAAGTCATTGGGCTGACAAGTGCCAGCAGCATGATAGATATGGAGATTATGTTACATGTTTTTGGCTTGTGAAACATGATGGATTCTACTTTGCAGGCTATAATGCCCCTTTTCCTAGCGGTTGGCAAAAGATATATGGGGGACATGAGATTAACATCATGTCATGTGGCAATGCAACTGGCATGTTAGCATGTTCTTAACATTACACTTATTAGAGAAATGATAATATAGCTTAAAGTTCTTATCCTTTTCTCAAACTAACATGTCAAATTGCTAGTTCCCACTCTCCTTTGCCCCTAAAATGTTACTGTTATACAAAGAACCTGATGATATTTTACATGTCAATATTATCTCTATTATGATGCACTGATGCTTTCTTCATTTCGATATTTTCCGCATGGTTAAATGACGTTGCACCTCAAGAAGCTCTATGTTTGAACACTGACGATGAGAGATCCATTGAGACTAAAACTATGTGTACAAGCACCTAACTGAGATACTAATTGTTGAAAGTTGCAATGCATAAGATTGAAAGAGAGTCATCTTTTAGCCTATTACCAAAATAAATTTGACAGATACACATCACCATAAACATCTAAGTGAAAGCATATGCAAACAAGCAATTCGTGTAAGAAAATTGGACCTGGGAAGTATCACAGACATCCTGTGTGCTCAACACCAATACAACGTCATTTTGATAAGTTATTCAAACCCCTTCCATTGCATTCTTTTAGATTCGATCTCTACCCTTATTTTCACCCTCTCCTTTCTCTCCTTATCTCCTTCTCTGTCTAGTTGTCACCAATGACAAATTTCCAATAAGCTCTAACATAGAGTATAAGATTTTTTTATGACAGTATTCAACCGACCCCAGATGCACATCATGGCAGAACAACAAAATAAACTTTACTATGTGTATCAATTACTGCTAGTGAATCCTGATTTTTAAGGCAGCAAAAACAATATCAAAATATGGGCAGTTGTCATTATTTATGGCGCCCTAATTAGCAATTTGTTTTGGATAAAATTGGACAAGGCCAAACGAGCGCCTGAATGACCTACAAAGCACAACATGAGAAAGTGCTGACTCGCCGGATGGACATCTGAGCGGGAATTTTTTGTGCTTGAGTCAAAACTTATGTGGTATAAGATTTTTAAAAAAGGAGAGAAAGCATATATAGAAAGTAGAAGTTAGGCGTTCCTTAAAATTATGAGGGTATTTATAGGGAGCAAAAGGATGTCCTCTTGTCCTAGTCGGAGGCATTTATCTTAGACGTAGTTATCTTAAAGAATCATATGCCTCATTGTCCAAGGATTGTAGTTCTATTGAAGCTAGGAATTTGTAGCCTTCTGAAAGACAAAATGTATATAATAGAAAAAAAAAAGACATGCATGTCCTTAGTCAATGTCTTACTATAAAAAGGACATGCATGTCTTACTATAAGACGGCCAGGAAAAGGTGGGAAAAAAAGGCACTCAATGGTGTAGCTTTTTCAATACCATTTGCCCCCCATTTTTTTTGTTCATTGTAGAATAGGGAAGTAACCCATAGCTTTACTTGGGAGGCGTCACCTCTTATTAATGGCTAGATAAAGGGGGGTCGATGATATACCCTATATGCACTGCCAAATAAAGCACAAGTTGTCAGAATTTAGGACCGTTAGAGCCCTTCCTGGCTGCATGCATTTATTATTTTAGGCCATTGAGCCTTTTTGTCCTCTTGAGCCTATTTGGAGCCATGTAAGTTTGTCCACTTGATTGGCTGAAACGATGAAAGTTAAGCATTGAGAGCTCGACTGCTCAGTTGGCCAATGAATTAGATTAAAGCTTTGTGAGTTTTGTCCAATCGGCAGGTCAAGGGACTAAGTACAGTTTTGTGAGCCCAGTTGCTCGACTATCAAAGGGACTAATGTAAGCTTTAGGAACTCGTATGCTTGGTTGGCTAAAAGACTAAGTTGAGCTACAGAAGCTCCTCCTATCTGTTGGGCGAGAGGATGAAAAACTTTCGAGATGAGTTTGCCTACTCGGCTAAACAAGAATAAGCAAACTAAGTTTAAAGGACTAAAAATTTGTCTACTAGTTAGACGAGTAGAGAAAGCATTAAAGACTGGAGTCGTCTGACAAATCTTTAAGGACCAGATTTCATCTACTTGGTTGGATGAGCAGTTAAAGCTCAAGGACCAGAATCCGTCTGCTTAAGGGGGACGAGCAGACAAAGCTTAAGGATAAGAGTTTTTCTATTCGGCTAAACGAATAGATAAAGCTAAAGGACGCAAAGTTTGTCTGATGGGCTCGATGAGCAGACAAAGCTTAAGGATTGGAGTCCATCTGCTCGGTTGGATAAGCAGACAAAGCTAGAGTACTCTGCTCGACCGACGAGCAAATTAATATAGACTAGCAGATAAAACATTACCCTGTGTTGTGACAAAAGAATGAGGCCTAACTACATATGCAATTGGTGACGGTTATCGTGGGGAGAGTGACCACAATGAAAGGTGCTTATGCACTGAAGCAGTTAAGATGTTGTGTCCTTATGTTGCACAAGAACTTGGAGAGCTTATAAATTGTCTATGCTACAAAGCTCCCAAATTGGGTGCCATAAGATTAGGCACGTTGGCTTGTCCGTTTGTGAGAATAATCCAAAGATGCCTAACTTATAAGATAGTGTCATGGCATCGTGTAAGTTGTTATTGTATGCTCGAGTAAGAAGGATTGTGCATGCTTTACAAGCATAAAGGCGTATTAATTCTTGTGTCATGTGCCAAGGATTGTGACTCGAGATCCTTACAGGTGCAAGAGCCAAAGGTGTGAATGTGTCAATAACTTTGCACTCATGAGATATACTATTTATACGCAACAACACGACATGTTCTAATGGTACCAAATTTTGGTTATTATAACCAGAGAACAACTAGGGATTTATGCACCATAAGTCCTATGAGGCGAAGGACTTC
This sequence comes from Escallonia herrerae, assembly GCA_033070095.1. Lineage (NCBI taxonomy): Eukaryota > Viridiplantae > Streptophyta > Magnoliopsida > Escalloniales > Escalloniaceae > Escallonia > Escallonia herrerae. The sequence continues at coordinate 42,303 of JAVXUP010000112.1, forward strand.
CCGGAAAGAAGTCCGCGATTATGCTGCCATATATGGTCCTACCATATATGGCCTTGTACATACTTGAGGTATGGGTCACTAAATAACAAAAGAATTTTGGGGCAGAGTGCCTGAATGATGAGCCATGCGGTGATAATTCTCGTTCAAAGCTCGAACACCGCCGGCAATGCATGTAAGCATTGTTTTAATAGGCGAAGTCATATAAAAGGTATACGAAACACTTAACAATGGAAGTTTTGTTTGAACTAGCCAAGCTCTGTAAGGTGCATCTCATAAAATTTAATGATGCCAATCCTGCAGCTTAATTACTTGTCAAAAAATATTGACATGTGAATAAGAGCCATATGAAAAGATGCATTATTCTCTCTGTGATCCGTAATGAGAAAGTTGAGGGATTAATGTCCTTCGTTTTCTCCTCTGCTATCCGGTAGCAATTAGAGTCGAAGTGACAAACTTTTTTTTGTTGTGAAGGCATGTAAGAAGGTGCAAGGCATTGAGCCCTCAACGTTGCCACTGCCATATATAAATGTAGCCCTTCTACTTGAGGTTATAAAAGTAATGATGGCTTTTCAAGCATTATGCTCAAAAAACCAATAAGGGTATTGAAGACACTTGGCATTTTTTTTTTGTGGTGAACGTTCAAATGTTAAGGGTATGTTCATTAAAAGACCTACATGAGCAAGTTCTTGGGCAACAAGGATGTTACCGCAATTTGTTAATATATTGTGCAACTAGGGCTATATACAAACCGAGTTCGAGCCGAACATCGTGTGTTTGAACTCGGTTCGTATATCTTCAGGGATGTTTAAGTTTGGGCTCGTGTTCGTTAAGAACCAAGTACGGATGTTTGAACTCGGTTGGTGTTCATCAATGCAATACTCAGGCTCGGCTTAGCTCGGCTCGGCTAGTTTATCAAGAAATGCAAACCGAAGCAACGACTAGATAAGAGACTATTGCCAACGGATCTTCGCAAAGATTAGAGATTTGGAGAAGACTTAATATTCGAAAAAGATCCCAGATCTTGTCCATGGTGATTTGTGTGCGTGTATCCACGAAGGAGAGTGTGTGTTTATGTGTATGAGACATGGCAGTGTATGTGTGAATCTGTGGAGAGAGAGAGATAGAGAGAGAGAGAGAGAGAGAGTGTGTGTGTGTGTGTAGGAGTTGTGTAGCTGTGTAGGATCTGTGTGTGGGAAGTGTGTCTCCAAGAGAGAAGTCAAAAGAGGGGATGGGGAAAAAGAAAGTGCGGCTATGAAAATAATGATGGATGTTAGGGTTTTCAAAATGGATTGGGAAAGCAGTTGGGCTACACATTTGGGCTTTCTAGTTGCCCATTATGTTTATGGCTTGAGCTACATGTGATTTTTTTTTTTGGGTGTGTTATTGGGCTTGAGTTTTAAGTAAATTAAATTTAAGCCTAGCATAAAATATGAATTTATCATGTAAACGAGCCATTCACGAACATTTTTGTGAACACCTTGAAGTGTTCATGCTCAGCTCATTTAATAAATGAGCTTGAAAAAGTTGTTCATATTTAGTTCGTATATTATACAAATGAACATGAACGAGCTTCCAAGTGAACGAACTACGAGCCGTTCATGAATAGCTCAGTTCATTTAGAGCCCTACATGCAACAATCTCTTGCCAGTGGAATTGGCTTTGAGTTTTTGATTGCATAGGCACGAGCCAATAGATTATTGTAAGATATGATAAACACAGGTTGTCCATCCTCTTAGATTTACCAGATATACTAGCTGCATGTGCATTTTTTTACTACTATATGATTAGCCTCTATGTGTAGAGGTTTGAATAAGATTAAGGTCAGTGTATGATCGAACATTGTCATAAATAAACATGTAAAGGTGCAACTACAGTCGGGTTTCAACAAGAAAATGTTAATGTTTATCCAACCCAACCCACTTATCACTGCCTGTCATTGCTAGAAACCACTGGTGACGACCGCCGCAAATGGCGACGACCGCCGCAAATGGCAACCACTGGCGGTAGCTACTGCTAATGACAGCCATCTCTTACACCATTGTCTATCGGTGATCTCCTAACTATCAATACCGTTGATTGCCATAGCATTGCCAGCAAAAATCTCTTGTCAACTTCTAACTCCTGTTGCTAGCCACCATACTAGCTCCACCACTGCCTGCCATCATTAGCGATCTGTTGTCATCATCTATCGCCACCTCCGGCATACGATTGCCACCTGCCACCACCTTTTGTCACCGACCATCACCATAGGCTACCATCGTCGACCATCAACACTTTCTACCATTCACCACTATTTTCTTTTTTGTTTAATTATTTTCATCAACTTATTGAATCCCAACTTACCCAACTAACCAACCAATCGATTCTCGAGGTTGGGTTTTAAAAGCACATGGGTATGCCTCGGTAAAAGCTATAGTCATAACTAAAGTCGCATAGAGCTATGAGCATTTGTACCACTTATAAGGCAGTCTATATGTCATTGTTGAAGTTCATGGCTATTGTATAACTCTGATTTATGCTCCTTGGCAGACTTCTTGAGTTGGTTTAAAATGCCGCACATGGGCCACGTAAAAGACCCCACAACGAATGTAATGTTAGGATATTCTTGTAGGCGCTTGTTTGATGGCTAAGAAGATTTTAGATACCTTGTATAAGCATGGCGAAGACCTAAAAAAGAGATGGGGGAACCAATCCCAGGTGTATGCAAGATGCTTTAAATAAGAGTATCCATAGACAAAGACCCTCGCTTCAAACTATGGTGGTGCCATCTTTTTAATTTCCTTGCATATTCTTTATAACAAGAAATCATATTAGTTGATTAGTGAAACTATTTTAAAACACCAAAACAACATAAACAATCATGCTCCATAGACTATGGAGGTGCGTAGGATTGCATGGTGCCAGTGGAGCCTTGTGCAAAATTATTAGACCTGGAATATAACGTGCTTATGCCAATTTAAGCAATTGGACAACGTTAGACAAAAACAAATATTTCTGAAGTAAATCACTTAGGAATCTAGAGGAGCACTCAAAGCTTGCTGGCACGTAAAATCATATGCCCTATTTTTTACGAGGAATATGTAATGCAACACATGAGTAGCCCTTTAGAATATGTTGCATATGCCAAGTAAATATGACTTTGCTACGGCGTTCAAGTCTAAACATGAAATCTAAGGGTTAAAAGCCTCATACTTTATAAAGGAAATAAGTCACCTAAGCTTTTTCCTTAACAAACGCAAGGGCGGACATAGCTGCCAGATGTAGATCCAATCACGTCTTCCTTAGTGACGTCAATGCATACAAAGGCTGACAAGGAAGCCGACCATATCACTAACCCAGAACAGTATCAGGGTAATAGTGATGACGGTGATGGTAGAGGCACATGATCCATTTTAAACGTCCATACGCTGGTCATCAAGAGCCCACTAGTCAGAGCATCACCAGACATGGGCGTCCTTAGCGTGGTCGTGTATCTCATGGTAACAACTACAAGGACTTGGACAGAATGGTAGCAATAATGATGTTGTTGGTTGTTATCGTCTAGACTTGTATAGAATGATGGCAATCCAGTTGATGCCTAATCTCTAGTTGATACTTCAAACTTGCCTAGGCTGGGACCATCAGGTGATGATGTGATTTTCTATATAGGGTTGAATACAAACTGTACCCTGTGGTTTACATGTTTTTGTAGTTTCCTCCCCGTATTTGTAACTTTTGTAATAATTTTGCCTATCCTTAACAAAATCCTTGCAAACGACCCCAAAATTGGATGTCTATTCAAAATGGGCCGTTAAAGTTTGCATGTGCTTGCCACGTACAATTTTGGCATGAGCATATCTGTCAATTCTCTTTCCCTTTTTTATTCTTCCCCCAAATTCCTTTTTACTTTCCTTTTCATCTCGATAGAATCACACAAGAGTAGAAACAGTCACAAAAGAGCATCAAACACCCTTTTCCTTCATTCCCCTCATCATTGTCTCCAAAAACCATCTTTCATCCTCACCAAAATTCCTTATCTCTAGCCCTTTTGGGGGGAAAAAAGGGTTCCTTTGGTAGTCCTCATTTTCTACTAAGTACTTCTTTCTTGATTTTAGCTAGAAAAGCTTCAATCTTAAGGTAAAATTTGATATGGGTTTCTCCAAGAAGCATCACCAAGTAAAAGGGGTTACAAAATCAGAAAGAAAGAAAATGGGTAATTGCAGGAATCACGATTCGAACCCCCTGAGGTTGATATCCATGAAGCCGAGAGAGGAGTACACAAAGGAGGATGAGGGGGCTGTTTGACCACTCTAATGGCGAGGGAATAAAAAATACTAGATAGATTGTACCTTGATATCAAGAGAGAAAGTGAAGAAAGCAAAGAGAGAAAAGAGTAGAAAGGATAAGGTAATGGTTACTCTTGGTGGTAATTGAGTGGTGGATGTTAAGGGTGGTTGAAGAAGAAATAAAAGAAAGTGAAGACATTGAGGGTAAGGGAATGTATGATTATGCCCATGGAAAAATGGCACGTGCTCAGCACATGCGGACTTAACTCCTAAAAGTAGACAGACATTCAATTTTAGAGTTGTTTGCAATGATTTTGTCAAGGGTATGAGACATTATTGCCAAAGTTGCAATTACGTGGAGCAAAATACAAAATCGTATAAACCACATGAGATAGTTTTGTATTTAACCCTTATTTATAAGCTATTGCTTTGTCTTTATTTTTGGATTGGTTTCTTTATTTGTGCATGCTAAGAGACTATCGGTGCAGGTTTGTGCTTATATGTTGTTTAATTATTAATTAATAAAATTCTTAAAGTTGAGTGAAAAAACTCTCGATAACATATTACGCGTACCTTCAGACAAAATTATTCTAAAAACTTTTTTTACTATATTTTTTATAGCTATTAGTTGGACTGCCACGTGATACGCATGTGGTCGTCTCCCTCGGTACTTTTTGTAAACACTAAAATAATTTAATATAAAAATGAATGAAATAAATAAAAAAAAAAGATGAGAAGGAGTTTAGAGATTTGATCACAACAGTTGATGTAGGTATCTCTTGTAATACCCCGAATCCTAGGGTGCTCTTCATAAATTAAAGTAACATTTTAGTGACAAATTTAAATTCATCTTATTGATGATATAATTTTTCTTGGCGACAATATATTTTTAATTTTTTTAACGTCAACATATACTTTCAACGATAAATTTATCTTAAGCATTGGTATATATTTCTAAAGCGACCGTTAAACTTTTTGATAACGGTGTATTTACTAGCGACTATTTGTCCAACAGGATGACGTAGCAAAACATGTATCAATTTTCCTAACACATCGCGTATCCTAAATATTTTAATATGGGCCATATATTTTTTTTTATAGGTATTGGGTTAGAAGCTTTAGCGACAAATGAGGAGTAAGGTTATTTTTCTGTCGGACTAGGGTTTTAATTTACACATATATATACACATTTCATGAGAACGCAACCAGAAAAGCATCTCTGGCCGCCTACCACACACACTCACGCGTAGAGAGAGAGGATCCAGGGACTCTCTCTGGAGAAACTTTCCGGTAAGATATTGATAATTTACTTTTCTTTTTTTTTAGTGTATATACATATACATGTAGTGGGTTCAGGGAATTTATGTTTACAGGTTTGTGGGTTCGGTAATATGGTAGCTGTAAGTGTATTCTGGGTATTGTGTAAGTGTGCAGGTTGCATGGGTTTATATATGTAGGTATATGCGTGAATCTGTGTCAAAGGGTGCGTGTGTTTGAGAGTGCAGTGCGTGGGTTTGGTGTATATATGTGACTGTGTATTGCGTGGAGTGTGGAGTGTACGGTGTGGTGGCTGCTGTGGAAGAGGAAGGAGGATGGGCAGCCATGGGCTGCCGTAGCTGAATTTCCGATGTGTGTTGATGATAGGGGAAAGAAGAGAGAGGCAGTGGCGTGTATATATTCTGAGTGATGTGGGAGTGAAGGGCATTACCTGTTTGGAAGAGGAAGAAAGAAGCGGTGTGTTTTGGATGTAATGGTGACTATGTGTAACCTGTGAGTGTGTATTGGTAGGTATTGTTTTGGAGATAAGAGAGAGAATATAAGGGCAAAAATGGTGAGTGCTGCGAGGGAGTGTGAGTTGGGTGTGTTGTGTGCCATATGCGTGCCTGTGTGCGTTGTGTGCACAGATTTGTGCGTGAATGTGTCATCAGTGCACTGTGTGGGCTGTGTTCATGGAACCAGTTTATGGGTTTTGTGTGGGTGGTCTTGCATGTGCCGTGTGTGTATGCCGCAGAGATTTACGATTGCCGCAAGGGCTGCCGCATGTCAGTATATGGGGGAGTTTTTGTGTGTGACTTAATGCGTGAACTTGTGTGTTTGGGGTGAGTGAGGGGCTGCATCGCAGCCATGGTCAAGGGTACTGCTGCAAGGCAGTGTACCCATGTGTTTTGTGTGTGTTGTGTGCTTGTGTGGGCAACCGTGAGTGAGGTGTGTTGTATGTATGAGTGTAGGTGAAATGGAAAGGAAGAAAGGCTGCTAAGCAGCCATGTGACGACTGTAGTGTGTGTGTGTGCTTGTGGTGATTTTTAGGTGTATAAACTGTGTGTGTGTGAGAGAGAGAGAGAGAAAGAGAGAGAGAGAGAGGAAGTGAGGGGCCGAGTTTCAGCCGTGAGGGGTGTGGGTTGTGTGCTTCTGCATGCTTGTATGTGTGTGTTTGCATGTCCTCCGTGTGTGTGTTATGCCTGTGTGTGTTTCCTGTGTGAGTGTGATATTGTGTACGTGTAATGGGTGCATGGATGTGAGAGGAGATGTGGGTGTAGCTGTGTTTTGTGTGTGCAAACAGGTGAGGTGCGAAGGCTGTGTGCAGACAGGTGCATAAGTGGGTTCATATGAAAAAAAGGGTCGTGGCAGCACTGCTAGTGTGCTGTTTTGGAACTCTGTGTTTGTTAAAGTGAGTAAAGTGGGTGTAAATGGTATGTGTGAGTGTGTGTAAATGTATACATGTGTGTAGTGTACGTGAGTGAGTTAGGAAGAGGGTTCTGTACATGAGATTAATTCTGGAAAGGAGCTGGGCACATAGGAAAAGAAGAAGAAGAAGAAGAAGAAAAGTATGAAACGGGTAAATTTGGGTTAGCGTTAGATTGACACGTGCATATGTTAACGCACGCTTATCATTAACATGTGAAAATTTACAGTATAATACGTTAGAACATATTAAAATTCTTGGCAAAAGTTTATAATTTTTTGAAATCGTATGAATTTTTAGTACTTTCTATAATTTCAGATTTGAAAAATTCTTTTGGAGCCTTTAAACCCTGAAAATGTTGTGGGAAAATTTTTAGTAATGTTTTTATGGTATAAATAAGACACAGTTTGAATTTGATGAATTTTAAAACTGATTTGCTATAGTTTCAGTATTGCATTGGTTTTAGAAAAACAAAAATTTTAAAAATAGTTTTTACTTCTTTTAAATTTTGATTTTAATTTCTATAATTTTTATATATACTTTAAAGATTTTATAAAAATTATGGGACTTATTTTGCATCTGGAAGCAATTATGGCTATTTATGGGTTCTTAGTGTATTTAAAGAAATTATTTTAATTCAAAAATATTCAAAATTTCAGAAATTTTATATTTTGAATTTTATTAATGTTTTAATCAATGAAAGTGTTTTATTAAAATTTATTATGAATTTTAGGATATCGTTACGCATTAAGTAACGTACATGATTTCGGTTAGCTAGGTTGGTCATGTGTGGAACCGCTTCGAGCTGCGCAATTTCAAGGATATATGTGAGCACGTAGTGGGTAGTCGATATTAGGTTTATAGTATTGTAGTATAGATTGTGTTCTAACATATGAATTGCCAATCTAGGTTCATTCGGAAACTATTGATCGAGTTTGGCAGCATCGCTTAGCTTGGACCGAGGTAAGGAATTATATACGAACCCTATTTTGACATTATGTCTTCAAATGCTTATAGAACAGTTTTACAAACTAAATCAATTCGATTTTATGCTGATATAAAAGATGTTTTAAACCTGTCCATGAAAGCCTAACTTGAACCTTAGCAATCGTTTGGAATTCGTAATTTGTTTATTCTCATCTGTTTTATCGATTCAATTATTATAAAATATTTTAAATTCTATTTATTGTTTCTCAATGTTGACATGAGTTAGTAACTTGGGGGCCATAAGGATAGTCTGTATTGTTGGCGTTATAAGGATGGTCTGTTGGATGGATTTAACTAATACCTAGATGGACTAGTCAGTGTACATATGCATTTGTAAAGCGATCGAGCACTGCCGGGGTGGCTTTACTTTTGTACTACTCATGTTCAATGTTTCCTGTTTATGTTTTATTGCACTTGAACTGCTTTGAATACTATCCATTCATGCTTTATTATACTTTAAGTGTTTTGAAATGATATTTATTTAAGGGATGAATTTGATACTCGCCCTTACGCTTATATTGAAATGATGTGGTTTTCTTTAAAAACCATCTTGAAATTATCATTGATTGTATATTGAAAATCATTTGAATCGCTCTGTTTCTCTGTCTTAAAAAGTTGTTATTTGGTTTAAATATGAATTCGTCCAAATCGTTTTTAAATCTTTGATCGACCTTACTAGGCTATCGAAAGCTCACTCTTCTTTGACTTCCTTTCTGCAGGTGATAACCAACCATAGATCGCATTGGGTGCGGATTAGAGCCGAGCGAGAAAAAAATAAATTTAAATTTAGGTTGGTCATTAGGACCCCTGCGTGGGTCAGTGTTGCTATTTAGAAGTTTTAACTTAAAATTGATGTTAAGATTAAGACAATAAATATAGAGTATTGTCTTATATGATGTTTTAGTTGCTCTGACTGACCGGTGGTTCTAATTAGGTTGAGTTTGAGGATATTATTGTCGTCGTGTAAATGATCGAGTGGGTGTTAATGTTCCGGAAAATTTCGGGATGTTACATCTCTGTTGCCTTTCCTCTGAAGTAGTGGCTTCTTGAACAAAAAGAAGGTGATTGCTTGACTCCACTTTTGCGTACTTCACTTTGAGTTATTCCTAAAGTGATACATTTCAGATTTCGCAACCTTCATAATTCATCTACCAATTTAGAGATACATATTTAGATTTGGGGTTGGTTAAATTTTGACGTGACTAAGTCTTTAAACATCTCATCCTTCTAAGCAATTGAATGATTATGAATAGCCATAAAGTTGGCGTGTTGTAAGCAATTTTGAATTATCATTCAAGAGGAAAGATGCATATAATGATAAGAAATGACTATTTTCACATTTTAAAAAAGTTTATCCGAATCCACCTTTAGCCACAAGTGGGAAGAAATATTGAGAGAAAAAGTCGTGCTAATTGGAAGAGGCACTACTTCTAGGTTCATTAGAGTAAGCATAAAAGCAGAAAACCTCCACCGGATGACCAACATTACTTTTTGGTTTTTACTCGAAGAACTTGACAGAATTCGGACCTTCTTTATGCATTCTTCTAAGGTAATTAAAATGCTGAACTGAATTTTATAAATATTAGTTATGATCTCGTTAATAATAAATTATTATATACTCGATGACTACAAAATTTCTTATTGTTAAGATCAATTGTCAATAATGGATACTTGATTAATATTACTGGTGTTTCAACTCTTCTGTAATTCTGGAAGTAGGATCAGTATGTATGAAGAACTTTATATGCAGTGGAATAGATAAATTGAACAAGTATACAACAAGGTTAGGGAAGTTGCATTTACAAGACGACTAATATTACTAGTAGAAAGATGTGCTCTTTTTGTATTTCTATAAACCAAAGGACTTCCATATGAACACACTCCTCCCTTCCTAAACTCAAAACAGAAGGTCCCTAGGTTCTCCACAGCCTAGCCTATGTAATGATGAAGATAAGACGCCAATGTCAATTAAATAATCGTCTATTTATGAGATTGTCTTGTCAATACATGCAGTATGAAGATAATAAATAGACAAGACATACATTCAGTTGCAGTCGAAACTCCCCAAGTCGAAGCATATCGAGTGTCTTTGAGGTCATTCAAGCATATTGAGTATCTTTGAACTCTTCCAAAAGATTGTCCTAGACACTAGCACATGCTCAATATGTAGGAAACGCATGGAAAATGGTCAAGCAAAAACTGTACTGGTATAAGGAAGTAGATACATATGGCAAAGGTTACTACACTGTGATGAATTAAAAAAAATAAAGGTTCCCCACTTATAATAATATATATATTAATCTATAAAAATACTACTTCTTGAACTTACTATCAAAATCGGTGGAACAATTTCATTTTAAGATTGCTCCGTACATTCAGGATCAACTGTTACCAGAGCCAGCTCTAACTTTCCTGTAGTACCCTGATTACATATGGCTGTGGGCTTCCCCTCATTATTGCGATCAATCTATACTTTTGTATTCCTGCTCAATTATCCTTGAATTGCACTAAATAAACCATTCCACTGATGATTTTCAGTTATTGCAAAAAACATATAAAATAGTAAGAATTATGCCAAGTTCGCGAGGCTCTCACCGTTAGGCTTATGAAATATCACAATGAAGCAGCCATGTTATTGCACCAAGGGTCATCCTAGATGAATAACCCAAATACAACAAAACTTATAGAGGAATTCCTTGTGCTCCAACATTTTTAATAGTAGGAATCCACAGTTCCTTGTTAACTTCTTTGCACAATACTTGGCAACAGATGCTTAGGATCAATTCCTACAATAACTTTAGTAGCTAAGTAAGATCGCACCTCTCGGATCAGAACTTTTCGGATTGATAAGCACCTACAGATCTTGAACTTGAGATCCACCTGTAACATTTCCAACCCTCAAGATCTATATTACACTATTATATTCGGCCAAGTTCATCCTTCCAAGCAACTCAGCTAAATTGACCCACATTTTCCCATTTTTGATGAGTAAAATAGCATGACATACAGTTGAGTGGTTTACTTTCTGTTTCTTTCCTTAAATTTCTTAACAGCCAAAAAGAGGATACACGACAACTAAAAGAAGAAAAGAAAACTAAGTGCTGAGATTCACCAATAAGGTCTCCACTAAAATTCATGTCATTGAAATCCTAAGGGATAATTACAGGCATGTCCCCGAGGTTAAGGTGAAATCACAGTCAATGACATAAAGTTTTAAAAGGTATCAGTTGTGTCATTCCGTCGTTGATCTGTTAAAAAATAATACATTTTGATGATGTCACCCAATATGTATTTTTAAAATACCAATGCTACCCTTATTACATATTTAAAATCTTATTTTTTTTCCAAATTTGTAGTTTTTTCCTTTTTGATAAAACCTATTTTCCTTTTTTTTAAAATTTGAATTTCAACCATAACTCTATTTCTTTTCTCCAACCCCCGCACCCTACCCTATTGCACTTCCCAACCCTCTCGTCGCCCCATCCTCCCTGCCCCCACCTTCCCCTTAATTAAACCCATTGCTGCCGTCGTCACTCCGAGATTGACCACCGACGCACCACTACCAGATCCGTACCAAAACTACTGAATTGCATCATCGCAGCGCTGGTACCCTAATTGACGACTTAAGACTCAAATCACTGCCGACTTCATCGCAACGTCGTCCGTACCTTAATCCACGACCTAAGACCCAAACCACAACCACCTCATCACAAGACCGCCGGCACCCATCTACATCACTCACCGGACCAACCACCACATCGCCCACCAGAGTATCTATGCCGCCATGGTAGGCTCGGCAACCGATCAAATAATGACGATGAGGGGACAGATTTCAGTTGTCATAATTACTTCCCTGATGGTGGTTTTATTTGTAGATTTCAGATTCTGGTGGTCACAATTGTTTGACGGGTTTGGTCGTGGCGGTGGGTTTTATATATAGGCTAGTGGCGACAGTGTTGCCGACAGGTGGTGTTGAGGTAATGGTTATAGAGACTGGAATTGCAGGGGGAAAAGTAGAGATTAGGGAAGAGAGGAATGAATGGCATTTGAAAAATTAAATTCCAAAGTCATGGGTAATTTGGTCTTCTTGTTTCAAACCGTTAGGTATAACGGCATTCCGTTCGGTCAATGGATATAAGTGTTATTTGGCCAAATTAATGGACACGCGTGCAATTATACCCTATCCTCAGGGACATGGCTGTAATTATCCCAAATCTTAATCATGAAGAGAAGGTGGAAAAAATGCTAAACAATATCTTCCAAGTTAAGGGTACTTTCTCAAGTCATGGAATCGGAAGCTACAAATCACTAAGTAATGAAAGATAGCCTAATCTCTCTAAGAATAACAACAAACATGTGGCAACACCTTACAATATATTCCGCAACGTTAACGCTCTATCTATCAGGAAAGAAACATCAGAAAACAGCAAAACATATTTCTAATAAATGACATTCTATTAGTTAAAAGGCTTATAGCGCAAAAATGGATATGAGCAGAGGCGTAATGTAAGAATAAGAGGAAGCCTAGAACGAAGTGATGCACAAAGACTTACCCGAAAGTGGGTTTCTCCTTCGAGCTGCATAAAATCAAAACACATACAAATTTCAACTAATGCTTTCAACGAAGAAAATAACATAAAAATAATGATTAAGACAACGAAAAGACTTTGATGGCTAATTGTGTGGATAAGAATAGATTAAGACATAACCGAATATTGCAAGATCTTCAAAAAACAAAAATCAAAAGCTCAAAAATTAAAACAGAATTAAATCATGAGTTAAGAAGAACAAATCTGCGATGTAAGTGGCATAAGAAAAACATAGATAGAGAAGATTAGGCTTCAACAAGACTCCAATTGACATCATTCATCCTCACGTGTTATTTGAATTTGCGGTCAATGTAGAAATCAACTATAACCGAACAAAGTAAAGATCACACACTTAGGACAATTGGCCTCTACATTTTTTGGATTGAAAATCGTGTGGGGGCACAAATAAAGATTTGAAGTAAAGAAGACAGAACCAGAAATCAGAAGATTAAGAGAGATGATGGAAAGAGAAATAAGAAAGACGAATGAAAGAAAAGATTTTCGTACGTAGGTCGTCTTCTAACTCAATCTCACAAGGTGAAGCTTCAACAGTTAGTTGGACAGAGAAGAAAAAATGTAAGAAATGAAAGAAGTGAAAATAAAGCAGAGCAGAAGAGAAGATAAGGAAGAGAAGCTTTGATCCCGACCAAAGCAGCTGCTTCTAAATGAAGATGCACGTGTAACTTTCTCATGAAGAGCTGAGAAATGAAACAGTGGCATTGTTGAAGTTTTGAATAAAAATAAGGGAGAATTTTGAAAGATAAAATGTTTAGGAATATTGTCTTTTTTTTTGTGGGAAAACTGTCCTTTTTTTTTTGGGGGAAAATTGTCCCTTCTAATATATGTTAGATAGATAGATTAGATTAGATACGGAGCAAGTTAAAATTTTTTTTTAACTATTTATTAAGTCAAAACTTGATTTCGTGCAATACCTTTTTAGTATTACATAACTACCAATACACAATGATGACAAGTGACATTTTAAGAAAGTTTTTAAAAAATGATACGAAATAAAAATTTTAATTGGTAAGTAACTACCTTCAAAATATATTTAGTTTTCACAAGTTAAAATTCATCAGAAAATATAGTTAAAAAAACTTAAAAGTCAAATTTGATACGATAATAATATTTTGTTAATTTATTTTTAGATATGTATGACTAACTTATTTTTTTATTATTTAAGATTTATTTTACTGAATATGACAATAAATATGTATACATAATGTTTGATTTTTTTTATTTCTTATTTTAATAAAATTAATACTATTAATAAAATTTATTTTCGTACCCGCGTCACATGTACTACAGTGACTCGTACTTATTTAAAAGGAAAGCGGACATAAATAGGCCTGGTCATACTTTAAGGGAAACCCAAAATCATGTGATGTTCCGGTTCCCCACGTCTACCGGATAAACCCTCGGTTCCACGTCATCATTCTAGCTCTTCCACCATTTCAGTTCCCCCAAACTCAACGAGAGATGTTCCCCTCCTGCTAAAACAAATCCCTCTGCCAATTGTTTCCCCTCGCTCATATCCATCCATGTCAGTTAGGTTGCACCACCAAACCTTCTTATCTTCCAGGTTTACCTCATCTCTCTTTGTGTGTGTGTGTGTGTGTGTGTGTGTGTGTGTGTGTCTGTGTCTGTCATATACTCGTCATTCTCTGCTTTTTACGCAGTCTACTTTTATTGATGTCTTGCCTGCGAATTTCACGCTGTTCGCGGTCTCTGTTGATTTATTTCTAGGTGACACTTGCGAATTGACGTTGCGTTAGTGTTAAATTTAATTGCCTTTTAGTGTTAAAGCTTGCATTTAAGGCGCTGATACAGTCGACGTATTGCAATTCAAGCGTACATGTCGCTGGTGAGTTGCATGTCGCTCCGGTCAGTATTTTGTAGTGCCCGGTTGTTTGATGCTTTGTTATAAGCTGAGAAGGATCCTTTGTTTGCGAATGTTCGATTGATGTTGCGTAAGGAGGAAAGATTGGTAAGAATGTTAGGCGAGTGCTGGTGGATCGGCGCGTTCTTGTGAAATGGTTCAGTGTGGCGTTCAGGTCAGAGGTGCTGGATTGTTGTGAAAGTTGGGCGACTAAGTGCGACAAACACGTGAACGAGTAATGCTGAGATACAAGTGGCCAAACGAAGAAGGATAGAATTGAAAGTGACGTGGCATCAGTTGCCGAAAACATGTGGGGACATCATTTGAGATGGTTCCTTCGTATGCAGCGTAGGCCTTTAGATGCTCTACTAAGGATAGTAATTTGTGTCGAGTTCATCGGTAGAGACGGGGTAGGGCTAGCTAGACCAGGAATAAGATGGGGAGAAGCAGTGAAAAATTACTTGACTGCTGGGCATATATTAGTGAATGCTTGCTTAGATAGCAGAGAATGGAAGAAGTAACTTATGTAGCCAAATCCTACCAGTTTGGGGCAAAGGATGGGTGAGGTAAGTTGAATTTTGAGCTAGAAGTGGAAAGCTATATGTTCTCTTTAGTTGTGCCCCTTCTAAAGGCCTATTTTGTTCCTGGCATCTTATGCAAACTCAGTTCACCAACCACAGTCTGTCCTTCTCACCTATTTCATGTCATCCTCTCTCGCCATCACAGCTCAGATAACCTGCAGAGGGTTTTGTTATTGTTTCCTTCTTGGTTTGCCGTTGCTTTTTGGGAAGGGAAGGAACCGGGGGGGGGGGGGGGGGATGGCTGTCTGTTGTGTTAGTAGAAACGGAATTTGGAAGTGGTGGGATTTTGATTCCTCATTGTTGGTTTTTGCATTTGGTTGAGGAATTTGAGGTTTTAAGGGAGAAGAACGGTCCTTATAAAGGCTAAAGGCACTGTTTATGACCACATTTGTATTTTTTAGTTTATTGGAGGGTGGTGATCTTTTATATGGACTTTTTAATGTGAGAAGTTCATGTCTATTTAGCTAGAGAATCATGGATTCTCAACTTGAGGTGGTTCAATTAAACTGTTTGAGAGGAAGCCGGGAGAGGGGGGGGGGGGGATGGGATTTGCCATGTAAGATGGAGGCTATGGATATGTGTTTCGGGGTTATATTTGATGGAGTCTGGACCGGACTTACACGAAGGAGTAATGTTCGTGGGTCAATCTTCTGGTGGCAGGTTTAGATCTTTCTTGTAATACACTTTCTGGTATAATCCTCAGGTTGACTTCCTTGGAAGGCTATTTGTTGCAATACTGTGGAGGAGATAGTGAACATTTCTCTTCTCCAAAGAGATTCCCTGCCAGGGATCTTGGAGCTCTTAACAAGGAATCCTGACATCCAGGGATTTGAAATAGTAGTAGAGCCCTAGTCCAGACTCCTGAGTTTGGTGTAGACTAGAATATGTTTCATTCAACTTTGTGGTCTTCAAGTGAACCACATTTATTATTGATTGAAACATGAAAGCCTACAATCTTTTCATTTTGACCATCCCGTTTTGGTGTTTTCTGCATTGAGAGCAACTGTCTGGTGCTTTTCGTATCTCTAAGGGATGATCTACTAAAGGTCGATCCTCTTTAGTGGTCATGTGTTTGATAAATCTTAATTGTGGTCGCTGAAAGTCTGAGGGGTACTTTTGAAGTCAAGCGAATGCTTTTTAATTCCTTTGTCCTGAATTTCAAGTCCAGGGTGGCACCAATTATATTTTGGATGCTTAACAGTTATGAAGGCTTGCATTTTAAGTAGACATGTTGGGAGGGGTGGAAGTTTGTGTCTTGTATATACTTAATCATTGTATACCTGATGTATGCATGGGCTGCGCTGCGTTCCCCAAATTCTGTACATCTTAACTTAATCTGAACCCCTTCCCCCACCCCCACTCCCCATCCCCCACACCAACACCCCCCGCACTCCCCCATCCTCACCCCCCAGTGGGTGGAAGGTTAAGGACCTTTGTCTTTTGTTTATTTATCTATATTACGGTGCTTTTTGAACAACTACGATCATACTTCTACATATTAAAGCCTTAAATCTAACAACTGCAGTTATTCTTCTATCTTTGGTTGTGTAACTGTGTAAGTAGTCAGCAGGTTAATGGGTCTAAGAGCTCCCTATTTTGGGGTTCATAGTGCTTCCGTTTGAAGACAATTAAAAGAAGTCTAGAAGCCTATAAGTTTGTTGTGAAGTACTAAGTGTTGAGCTCTTGATAATTTAGCCTTTATTCACGTCCTTCCGCCTAACTTTTGCAAGGGGGAAGCATGGTGGTTCTTCTTTTTCACTCTTACCCCCTTCAGCAAGATAATGTTTTAGAGTTAAAATTCCCATATCCCAAATCCACAATTTCTATTGTTAGGAGGCTTTTTTGGCTTTCATACCATAAATTGCATACCCAAAAACGTAATTACTTGCTATCCTGAAATTCCTGCATTCTTAAAGTTTAAGACTAAAATTATTCTTCTACAAGAACTAGTACCTTGTTATACGGGTCCCAAGATGCGATTATACGTTTACGATACATAAATTCATGAATCCTGATTTTGTTACTTCTTTCAACTTCTTTCTTTGGCACTTTTCACTCTCAAAATTGGTATCTGTATCACAACTGGAAACAGCTCGTCTTGCTCATTAGACAACGTAATCATGTTATGGGATTGAGGTTTACAACTTCAGATAATATTTTCCTAAATTTATGTTTTAACATGATTGGACGCGACCAATTCAATTTGACTGCATGGAAAGATTACAATAGATACCATGCCCAGGAGATGGAAAGTATCTTAAGAAATGATACACACTACGCACAAGAGGGATTTGGATTCACGATACTTATCTCAATTAAACAACACTGCTACTTAGCTATTGGCCATAATACTACATTGATAGTCGTGTATTACATGTGCCTTCAGCCTTTGAACTTGATGCAGGCTGCATTAATCAGAAGGCTGTTACACCTTTTACTGAAGAAAATTGATTCTGGAAGTTTTGTTCACAAACAACTAATTCAACTTATACAAACAAGGCAGGTTCAATCAAAAACTAGTTAGTTGATACAGAGTCTCTTTTTATTTACACGATTTCTTCTGTATTGGTGGGCAATATAGTAAATCCTGTAGCGCTGTAACTAGCTAATTTTATGACTTTGATGACCATTAACCCAATTGTCTGGTCTCTGTGTGTGTGTGTGTGTGTTAAACTATCTTGTCTGAAATCTCACATATTTTTAAAGCTTCCTTATCTGAACAACTTTGTACATGCAGCTCATCAAATCCATGGATTACACTTAAACCAATTAGAACCCAGGTTCTTCACTCGGATCATCTACTATTTAGCCGGGGTTATTTAAGGAAGAGGTGCAGCATAAGGCTTTCTTTGTTAGTCGATGGTGATCCCACTATTAGTTGCAGACTGGTGGGCTTTAGGATACAGTGTTCAACCATTCACAAATCGAAAAGGATGGGACACCTCTTGCCCTTTGCATCAACTGATGACGGTGTAGCTGTTAATGGCAGTCCCCAAGCAAGTACTAGTGGTAATGTTCAGGACATGAGGGTCAAACTTGATCAGTCATTGGGAGGCGAAGATTACAATGTTGGGCTTGTCCAATCATTACACGATGCCGCGAGAGTGTTTGAGTTGGCAATTAAAGAACAGGTCTCCCTGTCAAAAACATCTTGGTTCTCAACTGCCTGGCTTGGTGTAGACAAAAATGCGTGGGTGAAGGCACTATCTTATCAGGTTTTCATCCATCATGCTGTTTGAATGTTTTGACACGTTTCCAATGGTTACACGTACTGCATTCCATATATCGATTGTTTTTTCATTCAAACTCCCACTTAAAAGCAAACAAAAGAAATTTACGCGTAGTTTATTTATCTCACCCTCCCTGTAGTCACCCTTACCGATTGCACCACGACCACCAGTATTATTGCCTCTATTGCACGACCATCTCACTCTGTCAATTTATTTGCTACTCAACCTTTATTGTTGATCACTATAAGCATACCGCGGTATGCTCCTCCTTAAACCACCATTTACCACAAGAAAAAGATATACTCCTCCATAAGCCCACCCTATATCTCTCTATGGCGGGCTTATATCTCCAGCCTCACCCGAACTTACCTTCATAACCACTTTGGCACTTCCCCATCTATGCTGGATTGTTGTAAGCCGAAAACTTCAAATTCATAATTATTCTTTTGAAGGAACTTCCTGATGAGCTTCTCCAATCCCTGTTCACCAAATTCAGAATGGGAAAGAGAGAGATGAAATAGGTTGGAAGACTCGAGAGTGTGATCTTGATTAGGGTGCTCGAGAGCAGGCATGAGTAACAATATGTAGACTTAAAGCTCAAGAGCAGGCTTTCGACAAGTATCTTTAATGTCTTTAAAAGATGCAATCATTCACTGTCAGGTCAAGCTAGTTGTTATATCACCCTCCATCCAGACAATCTCTTTTAACATCTCAAGAGGATCATACAGTGCCTTTGAATCAAGCTGCGTTAACTAATACAAAACTCAACTTGGTCGAATTATGCATTTCATCTAGATAGTTCTCTCATGCTGGTACTTAGAGTCTTTGCCAAGTTGTATGATCATGCATTTGAATATAAACCTGTTTCATTAGCTACCCCTGAGGTCAACTACCAAACCCAGTCATGTTTGTTAACCACAAATTTTCCTGTGATTTTTGTCCGGTAAGTCTTCAGAGTGCGTGTCCTTTTCCATTTTCCCGTATCATTTATTGATTAAGTTAGCTAAAGATATTAAATCCTTCCAGGCATCAGTGTATTCATTTCTGCAAGCAGCAAGTGAGATTTCATCCAGAGGAGATGGACGAGACAGAGATATCAATGTGTTTGTCCAGAGGAGGTATGAAACAGATCCATTTTCAAGACAATGACACCAATAGTTGCACATTTTATACGTTGCATCAGAGCTAGAAAGCCATGACATTAATTCTCTTATCACAATTTGACTGACACAGTGGGATCTATGTTAGTGTTTTATAGACATTTTTAGTAGACTATAGATCAATTCAAAATGTTCACAAGTCAAGTCTATATTTTGTTTTATTTAATTGCTTCATCAATGTAGAATATTGTGGATGATGTGTCACTGGAATTATGTTGGAAAATGATAAATGTCACTCCCCACATCCCAAATTTAGTGACAGCGTTCGTCTTTTGGGATGTCCCAAGATAAGTGATAGGTTTCCCTTTTTAGACCATACATAAAGCCAAAGACCATATTATCCTGGGTTTGTTAGTGTCTTATGATCTGAAGATGAGACCCACGTTCTTTTTCTTCTTCCTGGCCAAAGACCAACTATTAAAGTAACCTTCTCAATTTTCTCTCTCTACCATGACAGCCATTACAACCAGTGGCGCCACCAATTCGAGCCACCACAACCATTGACACCACCAATCTGAACCACCACATGCGACTTCATGGCATCACTAATCTGTCCCACCACCACCAGCATCACCAATCTAAGCCTCCACTACTGTAGTTACCGATCTGAGCTACCACCTGAATTGCCACTTAATTTGAGCCACAACCACGATTGCCACTTAGTCAAGCCACCACCAATTAAGTTTTTCGCCTTCCCATTGCAGTCAACAACCAAACACCACTGCAATCCCCGAATCTGGCTACCACTTGTCCGTCCCTTTGCCACATCTGGATATCTGAAGACTCCCCATAATTCAAAAAATCTGGAAATTCATCTTCCCAGTAATTAAACCATGGTTAAGGCTTACAAGTCAGATTGATGACTAGCACTGGGGCGGGCTGCGACTAGGCGTTGAGTCCTTAATTGAGAATACAAGTAGGCATTTATGTATTGGACGAGGCAAGCTGGGCAGCCAAATAGGCTTGTGACTAGGTGTTGAGGCATTCGACAAGTATAGCGACTATGCGACTTTTGTATTCTTTTCTTGATGATTTCTCTTTTTTCTTTCTCTTCTGTTTTCTCATTTGATGGATTATTAGTTTCATGAGGCGAAACCCGCTGGCCATTGTCGAGGGGTTTTTGGCAAGAACTTGCATGATGGACGAAAATGTTTTGAATCCAGCGAGGTACAAGGGCAGAGATGCTTTTTTTCTGGCTGTGCATGGACATAAGTGAAAAATAGCCGGGTCTTGAGGATTGTCTAGAGGGAACAGAATGGAAAATGTACCAAAAGTTGACCAAGTCCTTAAGATATGTGCAAGGTCAAACCCATCCCTTATTTTTGGATGGAGGGAGTTTATCTTTCTGGTTACTTTCAAAATCAACTTGGTGGTTTGGATGATGAAAATAAGAAGTTATTTGGTGCCAACGGGTCGGTTTATCCCCCTACTCAATGGTTCTCCCCCTGAACTAGTCGAATTCCCTTATTCTGACCCTGCTTAATGTCTAGCCGAAGACATGCTTGTGTAAAGTTCCCCTCCGGGGGGACATGTTTATCTGGATATAATAAGTTATCGCAGGATATCATTACTCAGAGAGTGCCAAAACCCAGCGAGATTTGCCCACCTCCCCCTGATGTGGGACGAGATGAGCGGAGGTGATTTCGGTTAACCGATGCAAAATGACTTTGAAAAGAAGAAATCCGCGGAATCACTAAGGAGTGAGGGAACGGACTCCTAGCTCATACCCGTATATCTGCACTCGGGACTTTCTTCATTGGTGGAATTCATTCCTACGAGCCGGCTAAGTCAGACCAGTAGAGTTTTCATTCCGGAGAAGCCGTGTCTTTCCTTTGACTTTCCCATGACAGCAGTACAAGAAGACAAAAGAAAGGGAGAAAAAAGAGGAAACAAGGTCAATAGCTTGAGCTCGTAGCTGTCCAAGGAAAGCAATTCGGTCGGTGCGGAGTTTCCCGGGATCTAAGCGCAATGGCTTAATTGCATTACCTTTATTTTCGCCTTTCCCTGGTAAGTAGTCATAAAGGATTTCCTTCCTAGCCCCGGGCTTAACTTAACAGCAAAGAGAAGTTTGGGCTGATATGGTTGAATTTATTCCTCTTATCCACAAGGTACATCATGGCTAGCACTAACAGTCAGAGTCAAGGAGCAGAGTACTCTCGGCTTACTCTTAGCCCACCTAGGCTTTGAAAATCAGCTAAATGGATGCGCGGGAGCAAGTATCTCACAGGATCTTCACCCAAAAATATTCAATGTAATTACCTTGTAGCTGTTCTTATAACCGGTATTCCGCTGAAGCATTTCTGACTAGAGAAGTTGACCACTTTCTCTACAACTTTAGCTCGTAAACACAAAAGTGCATTACGCTTTGGCTGTCAGTTTCTCTCCCTCGAGAAGGGCAGTTTGCTTAATTAGCTCCCTTCCGTGCGTTAGAAGATAGAGGTATGAGCTAGGAGTCCGTTCCCTCACTCCTTACCCGGTATGATGCGACGAAGACTTCTTGCTTTGTTTCCGTAACTCGAGAGATTCCTCATATTTGTGGCTCACCTTCTAATTGATGTTAGTTGTAGCGCGACTTCCCCCCTTCTCACCATTCAATTATCAGAAACAGAATTTCCGACGTGCCGGTAGATCATGAGATTCGCTCTTCGGGCTAAGATGCTGACTTAGCCATGGAATTTCTTTTCCCTGGGACTCCTAAAATGATCAACCTCTTCTTTGTTGGTACTTGATTCTAGCTTAGCAATTCTTCACGTTTTCCTCAGGCAGTGAGAATTCCACTACTACTACTACTACTACTACCACCTGGGTGATAAAACCATACAACTTTCATCGTACTGTTCTCTCCGAAGAGCAAGAACTCATTCGTCCTTGAGCTTCGACTTGCTGAGGACGGTTAGTTAAGTCCAGTTCCAATCTTTGATGGAAGAAAGAAATGACAAATGGCAAGTGGGTGATCCTCTGAGGCTAGCTCTAGGACAAGCGGAGGTGGTTGTCTTTGCCTTTACAAAACTCCGAAAGTCTTTAGATAGAAAAGGTAATTGAGTTAATATGGACTTCCCTTTCAACAGCATAAGCCACCTTCCAAGCGGCTTACTTCGAACGGAGGACCTCCATCTCTCTTTGGGACAAAAGCTCGCTAAATGGTTATCCCTCTAAAACCACAAACTCAGATTTTGACTATGAAAAAATACGGGCTGTAAGCTAAGCTGTTCACCTTGTAGAGGGGATTTACCAATGGGACAATGGGAGAAGGTCTCTGGTTCAGTGCCAACCCCTACAACATCTGCCTTTATGATATTAAGCATCCTCAGACGCTGAATCTAGGGAATCCCGATAGTGACATTATATAACGTATAATAAGAGCACGCCTCGTCACGATAACTCCATTTGTCCGGTATGGATTGTAATTTTTCTTTCAGAAATCTCCATGGGTGCTGAATATACAAGCAATTTCATCCTCATTGCATTTGTCTTTCTCGTCGAATGTTCAGTTCTAAAATTGGCCTTGCATTACATGCAGTAGATTGTGACTAGATCTTTCACTGGACTGTAAATGCCTGTCCACTCCTAAGAAAATCTTCTTCTTTTGTTTCTATTTTTTTTTCTTCCTGAAGTTGGGTCATTGATCTTTTCCATTGAGATGGGTTTTTTTGTATGACCTAATGTAGTGCATTCGTGCAGTCTGCTGCGGCAATCAGCTCCTGTGGAGAGTATAATCAGAGAGAAATTATCAGCCAAGCAACCTGAAGTTTCTCATTGGTTCTGGACTGAGCAAGTCCCTGCCGCGGTGACCAGCTTCGTTAACTATTTTGAAGAGGACCAACGCTTTTCGGCTGCTACCGTAGCGTAAGTAGTTATCTTAGCATACTGTTACATGTGTGGTTATTTTTATGCAGTTCATGATCATTCTGACTTCACAAAGAAAATGATGATGGCTCGCTTTCCTTCCAGATCTGGAATCGGAATGTCCTCAGGCAATTCAAGTGACAAATCACTCCTCATGCTTGCGCTGACTTGTATTGCCGCAATCACAAAACTTGGCCCTGCAAAAGTTTCTTGTGCACCATTCTTCTCCATAATTCCGGATATAACTGGTAGATTGATGGACATGCTGGTCGAATTGATGCCTATATGTCAAGCTTATCATTCTATGAAGGATATCGGTTTACGCAGAGAATTTCTTGTCCATTTTGGTCCTCGAGCTGGGGCGTGTAGAGTGACAAATGACGGGGGTGGTGAGGAAGTTGCATTTTGGGTGGGCCTTGTACAGAAGCAGCTGCAGCGAGCTATAGATAGGGAGAGAATATGGTCCAGACTTACAACATGCGAAAGTATTGAGGTTAGACTGATTCATCGTCTGTGTCATAAACTTTGGGGATAACAGGTAGGCATTGAAAGGTGTGATCTACTAATTGGAAAGTCCAAAGGATTATGAAACTATTCCCGCGGTGCAAACACACTGTGCTGCGAAACCTGGGTGTAACCCTTCTGCTCGAGCTGTTGCCCCTTGCATGAGAATATAGCTTTTAGTGGTAGGAACATTACAGAAACTTTTGTTAATTAAAGGAGCGAAAGAAACCATATACAGTGGTATTTAGGTGTTTGATGTTGATCAAACCAGGACGGAAATATTCTTATTCACCGAACTTCCAATATAATAGCCAAAGAGGGTAATAAAGACCAAAATAGAAGTAAACCATTATTTTTACTTCCTAAAGTAGAAGTCAACGTAGCCTGCCTGACTGTTACTGCAATAGTTACCTCTTTACCATGCACATGGAACTCTTCAAGTAAGATGAGGTAGGGGTAGACTGACAGAAGTAGTGAGACAGACTTGACCGTTAGGAGTTTATCAAAAAAAAAATTTGCTTAGATAGGGAAAATCGAAGGAAAGGATTTATGTAGCCGAAACTGACTTCTTTGAATGAAGGTTTGGTGGAGATTTGTTGTCGTTGAAATGGCATGGAAGTATAAGAGGTCAGAAGAATATAAATTAGTCGGTGGCATTTGTCACTCCTAACATAATAAGAATGACCCGATTAGCTTAAGATGTACCGACTTTGAACTTGACCAACACCCTACATTAGTACGCTCCTCAGCTGTTCAAGTCCTTAGGATCCGAATTAAAATTTTCTGTTTGGAACTGCTCTAAAAGGGGCATGCTGGCTCTGTAGTTCCTCGCATATTTGTTCTGTATCTGAAACATGGCCTTGGTGCCATAGAAGTCTTGTAGGTGTTGTGCGTGGAATTAGTATTGTATGCTCTCTTAATTATGTCATAGCAGGGCATTTACATCCTTTCGACACAGTGTGAATGTCTGATTTCTGGTTGACTAGTTAAGGAAGCTTTATTTGAAGTAAGATATGATTGAAGTTGGGAAATAACCTATCAACTTGTGGAAGGTACTGCAAATGGTGATAAGGCGAGGAAATTCTTATCTTTACGATACCATTCACCCTTATTGAATTGCTGGGTAACAGGATTCTGATGAGTCAAGAATTTCGTGATTGGGGTCTGCATGCTTCTAAACATTTTGTTATGCACACATATTGATTTTTCTTTTTTTTGGGAAATGCTAATTCACTGCAGGTACTGGAAAAGGATTTGGCTATATTTGGCTTCTTCATTGCCTTAGGAAGAAGCACTCAGTCTTTCCTATCTGCAAACAAATTTGAAACTGTAGATGAACCTATTGAAGGACTAATAAGGTACAGTATTTGATATATATTTCCTTTTTGTGTTTCACAAGTGTTGCCCACTCTAATTTGCTGCATCTTTTATTTGTCATTTTGTTAAGCAGGAACCTAATTGGTGGCAGTGTGCTATACTATCCTCAGCTCTCATCCATAAGTTCATATCAACTATATGTGGAGGTGAGCATATTTAAGTAGAATATACCGTCGATGTTAAGTTCTGTCGTTGCAAAACTTCATTTAGTTTTGTTCTTTAATAATTTGTTTTTTGATTCCATAGGTTGTTTGTGAGGAGCTGGACTGGCTTTGTTTTTATCCGCGTAACAGTGATACCTCTAAAAGTTCTCATGGGCATAGAACGAAACAAGAAGGTCCTCCTAATGCTGAAGCAATTCCCCTTGTTTTAAATGTTTGCTCTCACTGGATTCAGAGCTTTATTAAATACAGTAAATGGCTGGAGAATCCTTCTAATGTTAAGGCAGCAAGATTTGTTTCCAGAGGGTATTTACACTTGTGATTGTGAATGGCTAGATTATAGGCATGTCTCATAAGATTTGTCTAATCTTTGTTGCTCTTGGTATTTACTGTTCCAGGCATGACAAGTTACGTGTCTGTATGGAAGAACTGGGGATACAAAAGTAAGTTGAGAAGGCAAGACCTGCTCTACTCTAACTGCTTGCTCACTATATAGCACCACATGTATATGACATTACTACTGCAAGCATAGACAAAACATGCCACAACATATGGTGTTCCCAGCAAGATAATACCTGGTGTAAGACTGTAAGTTACCTACAAAATGGTTAAATATAAGACAGAGTAAACAAGGAAAAAGATTCAGTACGCGCAAAGTTATGCATTATATTGCTGTATACCCAGTACATTTGAAACTCAAAATATGAAACTCGTGGTGACATGGGAAAGTTCGTGTTCAAATGTAGCTAGTGTTGTTGTGTGATTTTAAGAAGTTCAGTTTCATGTTATCTGCCACGTTTGAAGCACGGACATGGCAATATGTGGACGTACGGGTCGTGGGCGGATCCGGTGGGTGTCGCTGGATGCTCACGGGTGCAGGTGAAAACGTATCCGAATTTTAGTACATTTAAATTATGGGTGCATCCCGGACACATATTGCGCTCAAAATTTTAAACTTACTTTCCGGATTGAAATAATTTTGAATTTTATAGAACAAATGATGGGCTAGGCTAACGCTCAAACAACAAAGGCAGCGGCGATCAAGAAAAAGAAGAGGGCGAAGAAGAAGCGAGTTGTGAAGGGCGTTGGCAGGTCGCGGCAAAGGCAACAGCATGAGCAGGGGCGACGATCCAGTCCACCACTAAGCTTTCCAATCTACATCTCTCATTGGCATTTTCTTTTGGGTTGGTGTGGGCTTGTGATAGTACACGTGCATGTTATCAAAGTGGTCTGGTTACAGTTGTATGCCTTTTGATCTTTTGGGCTACTCTCTTGTAACATATATCAACCCCACAACCCCAGAATTTTCATACTAGAAACCATCCTTTGTCTTTTAATTGGTATGTGAACCCAGCTAAGATTAACTGTGTCCGTATTTACCCTAGTATTAACTTGCGCCAACTATTTGAGCGCGTATATCCAATATTCTTGTTACTTATATTATAACTGTTAACTAATTTATTAATACATTTGCCATACTCCAGCCGCACCCGTTTGTTCTTCCGTAAAATAACATCGGCGTATCCGTATCCGTACCTGCATCATATCCGCAGCCGTATACGCATCCGTGCTTCATACTGCCATAGAAATAATACGCTGACAGGGGAGTTTTAGTTACCGTCATGGACGGAGAACCATGTAAAAAGAATGCAATTGGCGTGGATCCTGGGTATATCTAGATATATTCTCCTAGTAAAGGAGGGTTTCGAGCCTATATATGTCATTTTTGGGTGCCAGTTTCAGGGAGAGTTTCACCTGTGCAGTGAATCCACGACGGCTGACCAGATAGTACAAAGCTAAACATGACTAAAGACCAACCACCAAATACCCTATATAATGTGAAATATCATTGATGCTAAGAGCTTCATTAAGTATGAGGTGAGTCATAGGCCTGAAAAGGAGAAAAACATTCGCCTTTGCTTAGGGCCAAAGTCAATAAAGAGGGGCTCGTCTTCCCTTTTGGCCATTAATACGTACGGTGCCCCTTATTATTCTACCCCACAATGCATGTCCCTTGCCGGATGATGGTTTTCTTTTTCCAATTACCTAAAGCTTCTCATAGTAAGTGCATTTTTATTGTGGCCTCAAAATTTTTGCTTCGAGAGATTTGTGATTCCTTGTTTGAGAAATTGTCATGCAGGTATCAAATTATTGGAAACACTGCATGGAAATCTGTTGAGAGGACTGGATCTCGAACTTATGCACCGTCTGAAAATGATCCAGATTCATTTGATAAGGTAGCCTTCACCTGTTTCAACTTAATTTTTTTAAATTACTAGGTTGGTTACTAGTTGTACAGCTACTAATGTTGACTACAAGAGCTATAGTAAAGGGGCATGACAGAATTTTGAGTTCTTAAGGCAGCCAAAGCATTTTTAGGAAACAAATGAACTGTTAATTAGGTATCTAAACTAAGGTTGCAATTTAGTATTCAGTGGTAGGCTAATGGATAAATTTTAAAGTCAATTTTTTGAACACTATAACGTGCAGAGTGATTGCGTCTTTTTCTATGATTCCTTTGCTGATCTCTGCAGTCCTACATGCTTTCTATTAATCTTTGGCCTTTGGGAGAAAATTTTTATATTCCCTACTGCCGTTTGAAAGAGAAATCGCTTTGAAAACTCACGTATTATATGACGATGTCTCATTCCCCGTTAGTCCCTTTTCTTCCCTTTTTTCTGCTTTTCTTGTTTAGCATTTCACTATATTGAAGAGAAAACACGTGGAACATTTGTGTTGATAGTTTATGGTTAGAAAGTGGTTCCTCTCTTAGGTGCATGAAAGGTCTCTTTTGAAGGGAGGGAGGGAGAGGCTATTTCAGGAGTACTCAGAGACCATCAACTCATCATCATTGTGCTATCTTCTTAATCATTCACTTTGGCAGCTTGTGTTAAGTATGAAATTCAGGACTGAATGGCTAGAGAATCAAACTCACATTTGTTGTTGTGACTATCTAAAGGTTGTGCACAACTATACATTGTACCAGTAGCTTTTCTACTGTTACCTTTGTCTTGCTCCACATTTGGACTTGCTAGGCCCGAGAATATGGTCTTTCTCAACGTGATTCCATCATTCCATATGCCATGCCTTCATATTAGGACTTCTGTAAACCTTTCTGATGTTTCATTTGGTTTTAGGCACTAGAGAGTGTTGAAGAAGCTCTGATAAAGTTAGAGGAGTTGCTTCAGGACCTACATGTATCAAGCTCTAGTACTGGAAAGGAGCATCTAAAAGCTGCATGTTCTGATCTGGAGAGGATAAGGAAACTTAAGAAGGAGGCTGAATTCCTTGAGGCATCTTTCAGAGCAAAAGCAGACTCTCTACAGCAGGTATGTTTCTGCATGATATATTGTATTCAGACCTGTTTGGATATAATGCAAACCATCTCCTGCTGTAATAAGTTTATCTGATATAGAAATATTAATGAAGTGGTGCTGCCGCAATAAATATGAGGAACTCATTGGTTGAGATAGTTTGGTTGTATCCAACATTGGCCTTTAGATGCTCCAGTGAGGATAAGTGAGTTGTTTTAAGATGAGGTAGGGGTGGACTGAAAATAACTTGGTGAGAAAAGACGTGCTTGCAAGCATTTTATCAGAGAACATCTGCTTGGCTAAGGAAAATTGGAAGGAATTGATTTGTGTAGCCAGGACTACTAGTCTAGGTCAAAGATCTGCTTGGCTAAGGAAAATTGGAAGGAATTGATTTGTGTAGCCAGGACTACTAGTCTAGGTCAAAGGTTTGATTGTGCACAAGCTGGACGTTGCTGCCAGCTGGCCTCTTTCACGCACTCACGCACGCGTGTATGGATATGGATATGGGTTTTGTTAACATTGTACACCAAGTCTAAAATTCCCAAAGGTCATTTTGCAACAAAAACATAATAGCATTAACTCTCTTTTCTCTCTCCTCCCCCACTAGGTAGCACGGACACGGACACCGCGGCCGACACGAAACCGGTCGGGACACCTGACACCGCAATTTCCCAAAAATCAGATTTTGGACACCGCATGACACTGCTGAATTTTTTAATAAAGTTTTGTCATAGATATACATATTTATCAAATATCAAATACATTCCACATCTAAAATAGTAAATAATAATCAATAACCACAAAACAAGCAACTCAAATAAAAGTCATACTTAAGAGTTAAATCTAATACAGTACAGAAAAAACACAGTACATAACATGAGAAAGTATTTCACTAGTTAACTCTTACAAAGTCATGCAAACAAGGAAACAAAGACAGGGAAATAAGTTCCACATCTATTATTTTTATCCTTTGCCCAAGTGTCATCCGTACTAGTTGCTGCACTTAGTGCAACTAGCTTCAACCATTTTTAAATCGAGTAACACGAAATAAAAAAAGGGATGAGAAAGCTACTAAAATCAGCAGAAGGAGACCTCTGTAAATGCGGTCGAATGTGCCGAAAAGAAAGCTTGAAAGCATGGATGATTTCGGTTAAAAAAAAAAGAATGAAGAAACAAAGAGATGAGAAAGAAAGAAGAAGGTACCTGTTGCTGGAATTCGGCGACAGCAGCGAGATCCTTCAGCAACCAGT
This sequence comes from Escallonia herrerae, assembly GCA_033070095.1. Lineage (NCBI taxonomy): Eukaryota > Viridiplantae > Streptophyta > Magnoliopsida > Escalloniales > Escalloniaceae > Escallonia > Escallonia herrerae. Next base: position 72,129 of record JAVXUP010000112.1, read on the forward strand.
TTGGGTGGGTTGTACGCTTCGTTTGCTTCTCTTGACCAGGCAGACAGTAGCCTCAATATGAAGACTCAGAAGACAATGGTAATGGGTCGATCTATTCAGAGCTTGCTTGAAGTTTATTTTGTAAAAAGCCCCAAAATTGTCATTATTACACACGGATCCCGAAATAAGTTTGAAAATTTGTATTCAGCCAAAATTGTATTTTGGCCCCAAAATCTTTAATAAGTGTCCGACACGGTGTCCAAATATTTAATAAAAAAGAAGTTTGGACACTGCTGAGAGGTGTCCAACACATGTCCGGAGGTGTCGGTAGGTTTCGAACACCATATGTCAACCCACATGAGGTGTCGATGCTTCCCAGCTCCCCCACCTCCTGAACTTCTCTATGGCCGACTCTCCTCTTTGACACCATTGCTGCACCAAGCCACTGCCACCATAAATCTGTGCCTCCATCTCCAACTTTACCCAACGCCAAGACAACCACGATTTAGCCCTCCACCTCCAAATCATCCAACCCTTCTGGCCCCTACCCCTCCCCCACCTCCTATGTCACTTTTCCCACACCTTGCTATGAATCAAATCGGTGCTGACGAACTTCAGCGGAGGCAAAGGTATATGGGGGTAGGGCGAGGCATGTAAATTTCGGCGAGAAGGGTTAGATTCGGTGACATGTTGATGATGGCGGCACTTGTTGTGCAAGAGGAATGAGAAGAAAGAAAAAAGAAGATAAAATGGCAAAATACCTCTAAATGACCTTCTAAGAAGAAAGGTTTTTGTGGAATTTTTGCTTGGTGTAGATTGTTCTTTTATCCTTATTGGGGCCATCTTACAGAATCTTATATGTACATAGGGGCCTGATCCACAGCTATGGCCGGGAAAACCCCTACTTTTCCTAGTGAGATCCAAGCATCCACGTCACAACCGGGGGGGGGGGGGGGGGGAATTTCGACTACAATTATGGCTTTCCCCTCCCCTCCTTTCTCTTCTATTTTTCTAACTGGTCCATCTCCTTCTTTCCTATCCAATTCCTCTCGCTTTCTCTTTGGCAAATTACAAGTCAGGCTAGCAATAAGGAGGAGGCAGGTTTTCCCATTCTTGTGATAGCAATGTTAAGCATCTTGACGGAGACTAAACTGGGGGGGCGAGAGTGGTGGTTGTCATAGTCATCAAGCTTGTCTTTGATGAGTTGTCGGTGGTGGGTAGCGGCGCAAGTAGTTCTTTTTTTTTTTTTTGGGGGGGGGGGGGGGGGTTTACATCTATTTGTAGATATATTAGTTATTGTGGATCGGGATCCCATATGTTTAGTTGTAGGTAGTGTTGGTACGCAGGTCGAGGTGGGTACGTTGGAGGTGGTGGTCACCTATGAAGCATGGGTGCGTCTAGAAGGGTGAAGCACCAGCATCGGGTGTGCGTTGGGTGCAGGTGCGGCATGGTTGCGTGTCCAGTATTTTCTGTTTATTTTTTAAATTTCTTAAATAGCGGGTGCGACTCGGGTGCGGATCCGATACTTATGGGGTGAAAAATACAATTTTCAAAAGAATTTTCAGGGGTCAAAACAGAAAAATAGAGGTTTTGGTGTCAAATCCTAAATAATAAAAATCATGCTAACCTAATTAATGGCAGATCCTTTATGGGTAGGGCTTGATCAGAGAGAGAGAGAGAGCCAGCGACGAAAACGAACAACCACAGGCGACGACGGCGATAACCTGCAACCACCGGAAACGACAACCCGCAACCACCGGCGACAAAGGGAACCACTCCCGACCTCTATGAGGCCACTCGGCACTGGAGCAATTTATTCTCCTCTCTTCTGTTACAATTTTCTTTTCTCTTTTGTGAAGATGGGTTGGGATTTATTGGACTGACCCAACGGGTTCTTTTTTGGCCACATGGCACTCCATAATCGCATGCAAGCTCACTAATTATACACATGCAAGTCCACATCACCAATATTAATAGCTCCCATGCAGATACATGTGAGTGGGTCTATGCATTTTCAAGCCCAATGATTATAATAGCTCCCAATAATCACATGCAAGTATATGACAGCTCTTGATGTATTAAATTGCACAGTATATGTGCTTCTTTAAAATTTACAGGATCCCTGTTTTGTTTAGAAACTAGATATCAAGTGTGTGTATATATATATATATATATATATATAATTTGTCATATCTCTGCTGCACCTGTATTCTAAAATTTTCAAAAATGCTGTATCCGCACCCGCATTTGTGCTTCATAGGTGGTCACTAACGATGAGGGGTTGTGAGTGATGGTGTGGTGTTTTTACAGTGGTCGAGGTAGGTACGATTGAGGTGGTGGTTACTGTGTTAGAGTTTAGGTGGGATGGAATTGGAGCGCTTAAGGGAGTGGAGGCTAGTGAGAGGACATGAGAGCTAACTTCTCGAAATCTTTGTTGGCGGTAAGAATAAGAATCTGCCTATTCGCCGTCGACGACCTTCATTGTAGAGAGATTTGTGAGAGAGACATTGGGAGGGGCCTTAGTTGCACGAAGCGGGGGCAGGAGCAGGAACGGGGGCGGGGGAGCGTAAGCACCAAGAAGAATTTGAGGTTGGGAGCGGCTTGAATAAATAAATGCGTAAAGAGTATTATCATTTGTTTAGTATAGTTTACATAGCCAACAACAACAGACAAGGAGACTTTTAAGGACTTGAAGAAAGAGTGAAACAAGGAATTGAGTTAAAAAGGGCTTGATTTTCTGGCACTCTCTCACTTGTTCTATGCATTTCTATGTAGCTAATGGGATCGAATTCCCATATTATCTTGGGACGAGATTCCATGGATTTTCTAACTTGGGATCACAAAAGCGAGTTTCCGAGAGAGAAACGTCACCATATTAGGAGTTTCCTACAACTAAGGGATGGGCATTTTGGAATTAAGACTTGTTTTGACCGGTTTGTGTGAAAGAGAGACATCGGGTAGTAGGAGACAACAAAAATGCTGGTTTGAAATTGTAGTCTTATGGTAGTCGGCTTAGTTTGCTTATGTGACTGTTGGTTCGGTGGTGGAGGTGGGTGATGGTGGTGAGGGACCCATTTATTTCTGGATCTGAATCTTCAAATCCTTCTTCACATTTGCTTGCAGTCAATGTTACATGGACCCTTCACTTTGGGGTGAAGCGGCGGGGTCGACTCGACTCGACGCCGACACGAGTATGGGATCCGTGTCCGATCCCGCCACGTCAACATTCTGGCCAGAGAGCAACAGTAAAGATCGAAGAAAGAAGAAGCTATGAAGGTTTTTAAGAGAGAAGAAGAAGATCTGATGATGTTTTGAAGAGGGAAAAGATAAGAAGATATGGCCATTGACCTTCGAGAAAGAGAAGGAGGAGAATAAGAAGAAGAAGAGGAGGAGGAGGAGAAGGAGAAGGAGAAGAGGGGGGAGGGGGAGGGAGAGAGTACCTTCTGCCAAGAGTCAGTCAATGGTCACGTGGGTCTTCTGTCTCTTTGCTTTTTGAGTTTTGACAAGCTGGATTTCTTTCTTTCACTTTTTTTTTCAACTTTTTGGCGTTGACTTATACAAGAAGGTACCAAAAATATCTAAATCGAAATAAATGTATTTTCTCCGACCAAAAATGAAATAACTTATTTATTCTTGGCAGTACTTATCTATAATTTCTCTGGAATTTATATATACCAGTCAAAAAAAAAATTAATATTTTACACTCAATCTCATTTAAAGTATTTGATGCATCTTGAAATTTTTAGCCGTGTCCCTGTGTCTGTGTCCACTTTTAGATCCGCGTCCCTGTATCCCCAATTTTTCAAAATAGGCGAGTCCGACACTCGGACATGTATCCGATCCGGACATCGACATCGAGTCCATGTAACATAGCTTGCGGTTACATTAAAAGAGAGCACAATTCTGCGTTTGGGTTTGAAAGTAATCGGTTGTTCTCTGTACCAACCACTATAAACAAAACTTGTTGGTAGTTGACTTAAAAGGGAAAACCGAAAGAAGTAATATTCTACCGATCACCCAAAAGAGAATTGGTTGGATGAGTTTTGAGAAAGAGTCAATTTTGGGCGGTCACGTAAACAGGTGAATGATTCCAAATCAGTGCTCAAAGTAGAAACTTTCCCGCTATATGTGGGAGCCCATCGTCTCCCAAGGTTAAGATGGGTCACATTTTCTGGACCCATCTTGGACTGTCCTATCCTGCTCTGTTGATATATTATAATGTCGTTTGAAAAAATTAAAGCTAGAGCCCCCATCTTGGACCGTTCAACCCTGCCATGTTGACCAAAATACCCTTCTGGTATTTTTCTATTTTCTCTCTCACCCCTTTACCAGACTTTATTCTCTCTCTGACCTGCATTTCTCTTTTCTCTCTCTACCTCTCTATTCTCTCTCTTCATACTCTCGCTCGTTCGCCGCCACCACCACCATATCACTGCCACAACATCAAGTCAATGGAATAGCTGTCGAATGCTTATTGGAAGCAGTCCTTGTTGTTGTCTACCTGTTGGCGCAGAACATATTGGTATTCAGCTAAAGCTGAAATTGCGGGGGACGGCGAAGAAGGCCTCCTTCTGGGGCGGCTGAGCTACCAGTGAGGTACCACTCTAGACGAGCTATAATTCGAACCTTGTGTCAGGACTTATGGGCAGAGAAGTCAGAGAGACTTTGATTAGGCACCATTGCCACAACCACTGCCAAGCTCACCCCCACGACACGCTACTAAACATCATCGTCTACGGTCAACCACCACCGATTTCCTTATACCACACCAATCGCCCCACCTACTTGTCACCTCTAGACCGCAGATTTGCAGATTTTTGGTGATGATGGTGATTGAACGCTTAAGGAAGCCAACCATCGCTATAATTAGTGAAACCACTGCCATTGCCTCCACCGACAAGACCCACCTTTGAACCGCCACCTACCGTATGATTACCGCACCTGTCGCCACCGCTATCACCACCTCACCAATCCCACCATCGCCTCACCACTTTGCCCACCACCTTTAGCTTTTCAAGTTGTTGGTCTTTTTTTATTTTTTCGTTCTTATTTTGAAGATGATGGGTTTTATCGATCCCTTGATCAATAATGATGAAAAGATATCATATAATGATGGAAGAATATCGGATTGAGTCTATTCCACTCTTTTCTTTCTGTCTTGGAGGTTTCGAAGGGGAAGGAGGTTCATAGATTTAATTCAATTCGCAGGAGTTTAGTTCTTGAAATTTTTTATTCTTCTTGAACTTGTCTCTTATGTTGGTATTTGTCTTTTAATTTTGGATTGGTCTTGGATATACAACTTATTTGTTTAATTTATTGCTTTTGTTGAGTGGTGGAGAATGAGTGACTGGAGGGTATGTTGGAAATTTCACTAGCTGGCGCACTACTTTTTGGTTGTAATAATGAAAAAATCGTCTTGGATCGTCTACATCGCTGTGTTCGACGACCGGAGATGGTTTGGGTAAAAGGAGCGCATCCCAACCTTGGGAGAGGATGGACTTCCTGTATATATCTAATTGTGTATCCATACGTGTATATATGCGTATGTACATAGGGAGCTCGTCCTCTTCCCAAGTTCCTAACCCATCTTGGACCATCTACCACATTCACATCCACGTGGACGGTCACAAATATGTTTCTTACAACCTAAAAGCAGTCTGGTGCACTCTTTGTTATATGGACTCTTCGAAATGCGAGACGCACTCGGGTCGGACACTCGACACTTGGACATGGATAGGGGGTATGTATCTGACACATCTCATAGGATATGCCACCAAGAACACTATGTTATAATGTTTCTGTTAGTTTGTTAATGCTTTGAGATGATATAGGTTTTAAATTAAAACAACATAAAACATCATGTTAAGTAAGGAACAACTAAAACAGGCTTTGAGATGATATAGGTTTTGAATTAAAACGACATATGACATCATGTTAAGTAAGGAATAACTAAAACAGATGGGAATATTTGCTGTCCTCCAGTGTCTTGGGTTTTTGAAAATTAGAGGAATCCGACACTTGGGCAAGTAATCGACTCGGACACTCATACAAAGTCCGTGTAATATTAGGCGCACTATCTGAAATTTCTCAAATTCCCTCGTCACCTTTCTCATATCTAATGGCAATTTTGTGATTAAAATTAGTTCAACACACTATCTGATGCACTATGCTCAGTCACAAAATTTGAGTCATTCACCGTTTCTCGCTCTCTTTCTCTCTCATTATCATCATCTTTCTCCCCAAATCAGTATTGTTAGAGTTGCAATTTTTGCTAGTTCTTTACCAGTTTTTGTCATGTATTTTACGAGTTTTACAGTCCTATTTTCTTCGAGCTGTTCCTTGCTCCAATTTGACGCTAAATTGTTGGAAACAAGGAGCAACCACCATTAGCAAATGAGAAATCGGCTGTAGAAGGGGAGACTGTTAATATGATTGAGAGACTCTGTGTGAAGAAGGGGTCTGGGCAGATCTATGTGCGGAGAAAGATTTAGCAGTCTTGGATTGGGCACATCTATGGTGGAGATGGTGAAGTCGGTATGGTGGTGGTTATGGTTGTGGTGGGTTGGTAATGGTTATGGTGGTGGTGGAAATTGCTGGTGGTGGTGGTGGTAGGCCGTGGTGGCAGCCGAGAGCCTGAGAGAGATGAGAGGAGAAAGGAGGTGATGGTGGTGGCAATGGGAGGCAGTGACGAGCTCAGATCTGACATATTGGTTGGGGAATTGGTGGTGGGCTACAGTAATGATTGTGGCTGTTCGAGTGGTATGATTGGATGATTGTGATGTTGTGGAGTGGTGTTGGCTTATGGAGGTTGTAGTGTTGGGCAGTGGTGGTGGTTAATGGAGACTTTGGTGTTGCTAGGTGGTGGTGACTGATAAAGTCTATGGTGTAGCGGGGCGGTGATGGCTGATGCTATGACGGTCGTTTGGTAGAATTGGTGAACAGGTGAGAAGAAACCGAAAACACAGAGAAGTGATAGAGATGAAATGGGGTTCTGAAGCCGAGCTGGGGAAGAGAGGGGAGAGAGCAAAAAAGGAGAGAAACGTAAAGAAAAGGGGTAAATGGCCTTTTGGTAAAAGTGACGAGTCTGGCTGTTCTTTTCAAAAAATAATGTGGGACCGTCCACGTGGTGGGAGTGGACTGTCCAAGATCGGTGGGATGTAGAGGATCCCATCTCAACCTTGGGAGAGGATGGCTCCCTACATATATAAACTTATATGTACATGAGTATGCAAAAATATGCTTGTTGATGAAGTTGGAGTTTCTATTTCTCTTTTGGATACTCGTAATTGATGTAGTTGCCACCAGTTATAGATACTAAGATCCTTGATCCCTGCCCGAGTTAATGAAAAATACTGACCTCAGGTTCTGTATTAGTGTTGAATATTGAAGTTGCGTCAATCTGCTCCCTGTACACCTATAAGAACCACAAGTTAGGGATGTTTTGATGGATATTGTTCTGATCATTTTGTCAATGGGGTGAGCCTTGGCGCAAGGGAAATATTGCTCCATTCTGAGCTGGTGGTCATGAGTTCAGAATGCAAAAGCAGTCTCTCTTGAAAAGTGGGGGTAAGGCTGCAGATGCCAACCCTTCCCAGACCCCTCTAATGGAGGGAGCTCCTTGGACTTTGCCCCCTTAAGAAATGATAGATCAAACTCGTGATTACAGAAAAATCTTGAACTCAATTTCTGAAAGGTTCAGATGTCGTGATAAAGTGCGTAACTGAAGAAAGGCCATCGAGTATATGAAAAACACTGACCTGATACCTTTCTGTATGTGCCTGTACACGTTATTCTAGCTGCCTTGTTCAGTGTTTTGCAAATCAAACTCTATTCTTTTGTTGACCTGCTATAAATTCTGCACAGTGAACTGCAATTGCTGCTTGTCTTCGGAGCTTAAGTACTCTGGTTTCTAGTTGCTTTCTGCTTTGTGCAAGAGCAACTTGTTGTCTCAGTTTTATTCCTTTATGTCATGCTGAGGTCATATTTTGCTCAAGAAGTTGTCTTCAACATTTCTCTCTCTGATTTGACCATTTCTCTGAGGTCTAGGGAAATGATGATACTCGCTCCCAATCTTCTATTAGAAAGAAACTGCAATATCCTAGAGGCAAGGACAGTAGGAGTGCTAATGTTAACATGGATAGGAGCAGCAGGTATAAGACTGCTCTTTCAGGTTGCAAGTTCTCACTTGAAGGCTTCAGTTTGATGGCTTACCTGTTACCTTCTATCATTGATTTTGTCTTCTCTCTCTATTTTCCCAGAGTTACAAGTAATCAGCGTGGATTATGGAGCTTCATGGTGCCCCGTCCAAGAAGGAAGTCTGACCTTGTGTCACCAATTGTTGATGGAAGTGTATGCCATGCTATGACACTTAAAACTCATTAATTTTCTTGATTTTATCCGTTTATTTATTGGGTTCTAGTCCAGTACAGAACAAATGATTCAATTGCAATAAAAATATTGTTAAGAACCTCTACTTATCGTCTTTGGTCACTGGTGGCATGAATGTTGGAAAGGAATAATTGACTGGTCAAATGTACCTTCCTCATCTCTGTTTTTATCTTCTTTTAGGTCACCCATCTGAAATGTATAGATTTGGTGTTTAGGATATCACTTGAGTTGTGTCGAGGGAGTCGAAGGTGAAGATAGCTTAGAGTCAAAGATGTTTTTAGGATCATTGTATACTTATAATCTTTACCAGAAGTTATATTTAGATAACTCTCTTCTCCTTTTTCATTCAATAAAGGATAGTTCTCTTCACCTTATTGCTTCAAATCTATCCATACATCTTGTTGAAGCTTAAAAGCTTTATGGAATATCTATCCTATATTCCTTGGACATGTAGGCTCAAGTCGTTTATGTTTAGTACATCAGTCGTAATAACTGTTCTAGGTAATTTCAGTTCCTTCGACATGATATTTTGGTTTTACAGCCATCATCATTAACAGACAAGAACAAGCAGGACTAGAAGCCTAAATCACACATTAATGCACTTTTATGTGTGCACGAGAAGAAGGGATGGAAGGTCTTTTATCTGTATCTTTTGGCCCAAGTTAGTCCAAGCACACTGTTGGCAAAATATGATTGAACCAAGTATCTATTTAATTGTCGTGGCGATATACCATGGTTTTCGTGAAAACGCTGCCTGCTTAGTTGGTGTGTACAATATATATCTCATGTTCTGATCAAGATGCACACTGGGCAGACATAAATGTAGTGTCAATTTAATGAGAGAGATAGTATGGGCCTATATTATGCAAACGGGAAGAGTTGAACACAAGACCTTGTGCAACCGTGAGCCCTGATAATATGTTGGTTATGTTCTGCTCTAAAACCGCTGTTAGATATGGCCCCCCCCATGTAATTTCTCTAAATCTGTTACTAGATTTTCTCAGGTACTCAGTTCGTATGCCTAAGGTTTGATGTTTCCCTTTCGTTGTATATTGTTAAGGATGAGCTGAGGGCATAGGTTTGGAGCGTGAGTGAGTGGGAGTGCATGTGAGATTCTGGGGCATGTAGCAGTTACTTGTATAGTAGGTTTTGGTGTGGGAGTGGGAGCAGGTTCGAGGTTCAAATGTGAGGTTCTGGGGTGGGAGCGTCACTAGAATACTAGAATTGGAGAATTTTGCAACTAAGCTTTGGCTCTATAGAGGGAGCCTTCTTCTTTTCTTTCTTTTAGTGAGACAATATAAGCCAGAAGAAGAACATGCTTCTGATGCAATGTATATTTTTGGTAAAAGCTCTCTTAGTACTTTATACCAATCAAATAAACAAATTAATTAGTCATTATCCTGGATTTTTCGTGGATTTGGTGTCGCAATATGTATGTTATGCATTTCCTGATGAAAGTATTATATTCTTTGTTTGCAGTGAGTTCTAACAAGATTGCTACCCAAGGCTTCACTGTGTCTGGCTGTTTTAAACCATATATCCATTTTTTTTTGTGTCAGAGACTTGGTGAATTCAAGCTTTAAGTTTAGCAGTATAGACTCTATGTCATGAAAGTACATCATGGGTTAAATGACCTCCCGTAGCTTGCATCCTTATTTCAGATTTCTGACATTTAGAAACTGTAACGTAGTAGATCTTTATAATTGAATTGGCTTGACTTAAGTAAACCTTTTAGAGCTTTTTCACGCACTAACAAATTCACTTTTATTTCACCTTTCTCCGAGCTTCTATTCTGGACACAATATTACTGAAATATCTTAACTAACAGACCTGTCATGCCTGCAGTCGAACAGTTATTTTCATAATCATGGTCAAATCTCTCTGGCTATGTCTTGAGGGGTTGCAATTGATGGTTAAATGGAAGTTTAAAAGCCTTGGAGAAATGTAAGGGTTTGCTGAAGTTTGGTTGAGTAGAGCTTTGAGTCTTGGGAATAGCAAAGACAAGTTTTGAGGGCTGTTTTCTTGCTGTCAATAATAACCTATTAAAATTAACTTCAGATAACTTTTGTACCCCGGGCTGGTATCCTGGGTTGCTAGACCTAGACCTTAGCAGACCGGCGAGATAGTATTTGTTGGAATCGGGTTCCTCGGTGAAAACGGTCATTTCTTACGTCCTAATGAGTGTGTATCCCACCTTTATTTATAGGTCAACATCAGTATGGAGAACATTTGCTGCAAGTACACGTCTAGAAAATTAAAGTTGTAGCTAAATATGTAGCCAATTGGAATACTCATATCGACTTCGATTTCTGCTTATACTGTATCTTATTATGACCTCATATGGTAAGATATTGTTCTACTGTTGTTTAATATGAACAGTGATGTCCAAACATAACAACAAATGTTAAAGTACCAATCATTTCAGATAATGAAACCTTATACAGTGCCACTATTATGTTGTCTAATTAGAAAGAAGAATTTTTCCAGCTGTAATGGTATAGGTTATACAAATGTAAGGAGTCGAATATGCCAAAACTCAAAAAAGGGTAATCATGGAACTTACATTGTTATTTCGCACTGTACAGATATTTATCACATATTTGGAACCCGTAGTGTAAGATACGCACATTACAACATGAGTTGAATAAACATTCTGTATCAGTATTTTTAAATGCCTCTATCCATTTTTGTCATTATGGTATGGTGCTGTAAGATGTGTTAAGCGTATCGTACGACATTGACAATTATGGTTAGTTCATGATAATTCTGATTGCTTTTTCTAGGGATACATGGTACATCCATCATTGAAATAATCTTTATTTGAAGTTTCATAGACAGTATATTCTTCTCTGCTCGAGAAATTTTGATCTGGATTTTGGGTGTACTGAAGTAAAGTTTTCTTGAGCTTCAAAGTTGCATTTTTTCTCATTATAAAATCTTTCAAGTGGAGGCTTCTGTTTCCTATCTGATTAAACAAGAAAACCAATGGTTAATCGCACTTATTTATTTTGTTGTTTGATGTTTGTGGAATGACGAAATCTGGAGCATTTTTTCTAGAAGATGTATCCTTGAAATGAACTTAAACATCAAGCGTAGCGAGATGAACATGCGCTATGATGCTCCTTTGGTCTTGCAAATCTTTTGTTTTATGCGCTTCGTACATGTACCAAACTATGGATTCAATATCCTTCAACTTACCAACTACTTAAGGTTAGCTATATGTTGAATCCCTTTCCTTCTCCTTGCCTGTCTGACACGATTTTTATTTTATATCTAGCAGCAAAGTCCATCATTTCTTGGTCTATTGGTATCTCTTCTTATCGCAATAACTTGGCACATTTCTTCGTCTCAATGGGGCATCTAAAGCATCTCAAGCGTTTCCATCTCATCTTTACTTAATTAGTGTCGTTGCAACTTCTAGAGACTGCCCTTACGTGTCATTCCATCTTTTTTGGTTTATCATTTTTGGCTCTATCAAATTAAAGAGGCCAACAAGTATTCAACTGTTGTGAAAAGAACGTAACAGAGTTCTTCTTCATGCTATTTTACTAGTGGTGCTTTTGAATAATGGAAGTTATTGCGATAACTCGGGCTAGAATCTAGTTATGATGCATCATTTGCCTTCTGATAGTGTGTTTTATACTCCCTCCGTCCCTAAAATATCGATCACTTTGACTTTGCACGCATATTAAGAATTTAGGTTATGTATTGTGTGTTTTTCCCATTTTACCCTTTAGAGAGGGGGAAGAGAGTGGGCCATGAAAGAGAGAATTGGTTGGTAGAGCGTTAAATGTGGAGAGAGAAATAGAATAAAAACATGTAAAATGGTGGGCCAGAAGAGAGAAAATGAGTTGGTAGAGAATTAAATGTGGAGAGAGAAATAGGATAAAAAAGTATAAAAAAAGGGTAAATATGTAAACATACCTACAGAATATTTCTTAATTTGGAAGTGATCAATTTTTGTGGGACGACCCAAAAAGGAAAGATGATCAATTATTAAGGGACGGAGGGAGTATTACAGAGTCTAGTCCTTTGCTAGTTATGCCTGGCATTTCAAGATTTACTTGACATGCTTGCCCATTATGTGTTGTCTTATAAGTGTAACAATGTTTTGTATGCAGAACAACGAACTTTTTGAACAGGATACTGCAAGTATTAGTGTATCAGACTCAGAATCATCAAATGAAATGCAACGTTTTGAACTTCTGAGGAATGAGTTAATAGAGCTTGAAAAACGTGTTCAAAGAAGTGCTGATCGATCAGAAAATGAAGAGGTAACTTGTAACTAACATATGAAAGTCCCTATGCTCGTACATGTAAGTGGTAACTGATACAGTAATGTCTTTCTCCTCTACCTGTCTTCCTCTGTTATCTTTATTTAATGGTCATAAGTGAGATCTCTGTGGTTATAACATGCTTGTGAGAGTGAATAGTTCCTGGTGCCTCCTTCATTACCAAAACTTGTAACCAATTGAACTTCTGTTGAGTAGAATTTTCCAAGGGTAAGTGATAGGCATTATTTCCCCCTACAAATTGAGTTGCCAGTTGGGTTGTACTGTGATAGCATGTTGGAACCACTGAATTAGAAAATACAATTACGGGACTTAGTTTGGTATAGTTGCGGGATGGTTCTTGATCATTTTTGCAGAATGGCACATATAGTAATCTATTTCGCGGAGTTGACCAAGTTTCATATATTATGGGGTGGAATCTGGAAAGCTTGACTTAGATTCTTGCACCGATAGTTGGTACCTCGGGCAAAAGAAAAAATATATTCTGGCCAGAATTAGAGACTACAAAAGAATGGTTAAGTTAAAAGGAAAAGAACGATAGTTTACCATTTTCCATTTGGATCATATCCCTTGTGAAGATTATCTTAGCATAAAAGAAAAGATCAAGTTAAACTTTTAATAAGCGATATCCAGACAGCTAGTTCATCAGTAGGCTTTCAAAGTGTGGCAAGAAATAATAACAAGTTCTATTTCTTTTTTTTTTTGTTTTTTTTGTGCGTCTGTAGGGATAAGGGTGAGGTGGTCGAATACACCAGCTCAAAGACCTAGGAAGCACCAACACGTCTTATCGGTCGAGTTACTTTGTCTGACCCCTACCGACACCTCGACATCTCATTGAAACCGTCGGACACCTCTCAGAAGTGTCCGAATTTTTATTTATTGACACGTATGGGGCTGAAATCCGATATTCCAAACTTTTTTCGGCGGTCAGAATGTAGTATTTGGAAAATCTGGGGTTTTTAGAAACCAAAAATGCAAACCCTAGAATTCGACAGATCGACAAACCCCTTCGTTTTTCTACTTGCCTGCTGAGGTTGCTGCCTAACCGAGAGAGGGGTTGAAGGCAAAGGAGACAAAGGAGCTATGGAGCATCTCGCCGGAAGATCTCAATTTGCGGGATGTTGGGGGAGATAAACATGATGGGTTTGAAGGTGTTGGGATGCTTCAATTTGTGGATCTCTCACTCGATGAGCCAGAGATGGAGGCTGAACTGTGTAGGAAAGAGGTCTATGATGGAGGTCAAGAGGGAAATGAAGATGATGGTACAAGTGATTTATATTGAGCCCTTCTTAGATCAAGGGATAAAAAGTGAAAGTTATATCCTGTTTCTGTTTGTTTCGGGTGAAATGTGATCTTGCATCACTTCGTAAGACTGAAGTCATTAAGTTTGTACTTCAAACTTAATAAACATAGATATTATAAAAAATTCCGTGATGTCATGCAGCGTCAACAATCTGGTTTTTTGCAAATTGCGGTGTCTGGTGTCCCTGTCGGTGTCGGTGTTGGTGTCAGACGCGGTGTCCGTGCCCGTGCTATGTAGTCAGCGACACTTACAATATATCCGAAAACCTTAAAAAATGTTTTCCAATACATATCAATATGTTGTGGCCTTGGCTTTGCTTCATTCAGACCTGGAGGTCATGGGTTTGAAACACGGAAACTCTCTCCAGAATACATGGGTAAGTGGCAAACTTCCAGACACCCCCCCAAGCCGATTCCCCCCTTCCTAAGGCACTTATCTGTACTGTTTTGCATTCCCAGAAGCATTATTTCTTGGCCTTTAAATAGATCAACAGTATGGACTTAAATTCAGTTTTTTGGTAACTTTTGCATCACTCAGTTTCATGTGTATTGGCTTAATGCGGCGGAACTTCCTCTGTAATTACAGTTGACATTGTTACTGAGCTACTTTCCGTAGCTAGATTAATTTCTTGCACCTCTTTCAGGAAGAAAGTTTGATGACAGATGAAACTTCCAGTTATAGAGAGGAAAGGGGTGGTTCTCAATTGGTTCAGGTTCAAAAGAAAGAGAATATCATTGAAAGGTCAATGGATAAGCTAAAAGAAAGTACAACGGTATGAGTATTCTTTCCTATTTATCGAGTATATATTGTAGTGAGGCTTTGAAACCACCACTGGATGTTTTCCAGACTTCCTTTGATAAGATGATCCCTTCTCACTTCTATATTTCACCCACAAAGTGCTATGTATGAATGGCTTTCTCAATCCAACTGTTAGACATTAGAGTCCTCATGTCTCATATCTGACAAGTTAAGCCTCGCACTTAACACCGAGCATTGTGGGCCTCTTGACCTGTTGCCAATTGGTTTTGAGTTGGATGCTCTTATGTGGTTGCAGAGCAGCATCTGGCCCATCAAGTAGGCAACTATGAGAAAGAAGGAAAAATTCACCGTCATCCATTTTGATTATATTTCGTTTTTGGCCCACTCAAAAGGAAGAGTCTGATTGAACGTTGCAATTGGTTCTCACTCTGATGCCTTTACACTAAAAAATTAAACAGTCACTACCATGTAAACTTGTAATATTGGATTCCTGTTTTAAGAACAGGAAATTGTATAGAATGCTGTCGATGACGTGAGAGAATCCTTAGGCAACACTAGACTGCAACATCTTGAGAGTTTCTCTGACACTGGTAGAAGGCCTAAGATGCGATGTACATAAGCAAGTAAAGGGATAATCAGAAACTTATCTAGAATGAGAGTGACGACTATAATATAGTTTAAAGAAGATTTGGCTTCATTTTCTTTTTCAACGGGGGTTTTTCTTCAAAGAAAGAATTGACTGCATTCTTGAGAAGCTAAATGTGGCTATGGTGGATAATAAGGGAGGGTTTTAAAGTGGGTTTCTTATGTGCAATGAGGTTGGGGAAGGTGGTTCTCTGATAGTCGTTTCTTGCCTTTGCAAATTGACTTGTAAACAGGTCATGCGTATTTCAACTAGAATCAAAGCCAGAATGGCGGTGAAATTTTCAAAATCCCGAGTTTATTATCTTAAGAGGCCCTACAAAATTATGAAAAACTCAATTTGCATAGCCTATTTTGTTTTTCGCACCTCATTTGTCGCTAAAAATGCAGTACCGACATAAACTTAACATTCGGCGACAAAGTGAGGTGTGGACAAACATATATACATTAGGGTGTGGAACCTGGTTTATACAATCATTATTTGCAAACAAGAGTTCACCGAGGATGCCTCCATTAAAACCTTGACATGCCGGGCCTTTTGTGTGATTTTGTCTTTTTTGGCACGTGCATAAACCAGCATATCAGTTCCGTGCGAGGATATGGTTTTTAGCGAGCGAGCCTGCTTGTTGTCGGCAATATGCTTGTGCAAAGTATTGTGCTCCACAAAAAAATATATCATACTTGAGCAGTGAAAGTTATGCAGATGTGTGTGGGAAGTGTTTGGTGTCATAGGGTTCATCATCAACACATGACTGAATCAATAGTAAGAAGTGTTGGGTGTAAAGGAAGCATATACGACCATAGGATTTTATTAGAGCCATGGCTAGTAAGGAATTTATAGCCAAGGGGCAGATTGCACCATCCTATAAACTTGTTTGGCTCCCTAAAGCTATTCTAGTTTTTGTGGAGTTTCGTGTGGTTCATATGGTAGAATATTATTGATTAGGAAAGCCCTGTTGCTGGCAGCTTGGGATTCACAGACCTAGCCTACCGCTCTGGAAGGGGCGAGCTCATTTCTTTCAAGCTTCTAGGAGATGTTTTTTCCTATTTAAAGCTTTGTGACCTTTGGTTATTTTGATATTGTGGAATCAGACGTATTCTTGTAAGTTCTCATGGTATCAAAGCCTAGGACCCCTACTTGCTTCATCTTCATCTGATCATATTTCACAGACCTGCTGCTCCTCTTAAGGGCATCTTATAAAATCTTTTGGTAAAGTTCGCAGAAGTATTTTAATTGCCGGTATCAACAGCTTCATACAGCAATTGCTATTTATGTTAACTCGCAAAGCATTCCCATGTCTCCTGCTATATCTCTTTTCACAGTAGTTCAAATTCAAGCAGAAACCTCTGGCTATCGTAAGCAGTAAGAGCCCATATTGTAATCACGATTATGCTTCACCCATGTTCCATTGTACTTCCTTTTTTTTGTCGGTATTGTTCTGTCTGACATTGTTTGAGATCTAGAGTTCGCTTTGTGTGTCGTTACACAAGTTTGGTGTGCCCTTCTATCCGTTGCCAACGTGTTTGTGGGATGCTACCACAGAGTAACCAGAGCAGGTCAATTAGACCTCATATTGGAGCTGGTATTTGACTATCACCATCACCCAGTTGACTCATCTGTGTGTTTGGCACATTCATGGAGGAGAGTCTCTCAGGCCTCGGCATGAAGGCCATGTTAAGAATATAATATAATGTTGCCCAACAGGGAAACTATGCATTTACTTCTGCATATAACCAATTTAAAGCTCTCCATCTCTCAGTTGGGTGCTCTTAACTGTTTGAAATTGGCTAAAAGAGATTGTTTATCCTTGTATCCTTGTCTACTGAATCTTCTAATGTACTACACATTAATGTGTAGTGCCTGTGCTATGCATACTGTGGTAAATCTGAACCAGGAAGTAGTTTGATGCTGTTTAATATGGGTTTGAAGACACTCGTCAACTGCGAACATGTTTGTACATAATCTTCTTAGTTGTGACAAATTGAGCAGGATGTTTGGCAAGGCACTCAGCTTCTTGCTATTGATGTCGCTGCGGCGTCGGGGTTGCTTAGAAGGGTCCTCATAGGGGATGATTTGACTGAGAAAGAAAAGCAAGCTCTGCGAAGAACTTTAACTGACTTGGCATCAGTACTTCCAATTGGTTTTCTCATGCTTCTTCCTGTGAGTTCTTATACATTTCAAGTCTTCATCTTGTTTAAGTAGTTCGTGGCTTGGACTTTTGCATTTATTACTTGCTCTGTGCTGTTTGTATTATGGAGATAACAAATATGTAGGTATGAATTAGATGTGTTCCCTAAGGCGTGTGTTAAAAAATTACGTAATTCGGATTAGAATGACAAGTTCAGTGGTGCTATAATGAAATGGAATAATTAATTTCGTCCCTGATTTGATTCAAACTACGTCTAGGAGCCAGCCTTAATATTCTTCACATCTTTAGTTTGAAGCACGCTCCTATCTTAGGCGCAACATGCAAAGATTTGTAATTTGAGATATAGATTGATTCCTAGGACAAACCTTGGGTAATAATTGACAAAAGTAGATTGAGTCACCTGATGACCTTTGTATCAATGACTTTTCCAAATTAAAACCTTTTCTTTCAAACAGGATGATGAATATTCAGGACTAGAAAAGATATTTTCTGTCCTCTTTCCTGCTTGATTTTCCTTTGACTTGGCGTCTAAATTCGTGCAGGTTACCGCAGTTGGGCATGCAGCAATGTTGGCCGCAATTCAAAGATATGTTCCAGCTTTGGTGTGTATTTCTGACACATTTTTCCTCGTCTAAATTTTTTGGGAATCTCAGCATATGCTTTTCGGGTGGTTTGTTTTGGAGCAGATACCCTCCACATATGGACCAGAAAGGTTAGATCTCCTGAGGCAGCTTGAGAAGGTTAAGGAAATGGAAACTACTGACACAAATCCAGTCGAAAATGCCGATGAATAGCCCTAGTAGAATCTGCTTAAGCAACTTATAACCCTTACTATACCACATAGTTAACCTTCATTTTGACTGGTTCTGAATCGCATTGACAGAAGATGAGCATAGAGAAGTTCATTCCACGTGTCTGGCACTCCAGGTAGGCACCAATGGCTGCAGTCTTGTGGGGCATCGATTGGAGTGCCCGGCTCACGATGGCGTGAAGGGTGGCCATCTTTCCTGAACTCTGTCAGATATGTGATGTTCAGGAACTCGATCATTCTTTTTGCACTTCGCATATGATTCACTATATCAGAAATAAACGTATTCATCGGTGGCTCTGGTTCCAGCTTTGTAGAGTCTGTTTCTGGTGCCATGTTTGTATGACAATGACCTCCATCATTC
Source organism: Escallonia herrerae (assembly GCA_033070095.1). Classification (NCBI taxonomy): domain Eukaryota; kingdom Viridiplantae; phylum Streptophyta; class Magnoliopsida; order Escalloniales; family Escalloniaceae; genus Escallonia; species Escallonia herrerae. The sequence continues at coordinate 90,814 of JAVXUP010000112.1, forward strand.
CATGTTCCATCCCTGAAATATTACATAAACCCACTTGAGTAACTACACAGAATCGGCACTTGAGTAACTACACAGAATCGGGAAAGGAGTTTTTGTGAACAACACCAGATCAATATCAAAAGAAGACTTCAAAATCATCGGGAAACTTCACGGCGCAGGTTTGAGCATGTAAATCTAACAGAACAAATGTATGTCTCAAAATCATCGTGAAGGCAAGCCTTGCGTTGTTTTTAAGCAAGCCATGTATTTCTTCATGCATGATTGATGTTAAATATCATGAGTTTACAAATTGCTTTTGCATTAGTTTTCGGGGTGGCTATGTTATAATCTGACGACGTCGTGCTGCAGCTTTTGTTGGCCCTATTAATTTGGATATACTTGCCTGTAATGAACAGGCGCGTAGCTGCGGAAGAAGACGCGAGTCCTTCGGGGATCTAAATTTTCCACTGCCCACGACTTCCACGTCTGAAGTGACTTCCGAAAAGCTTCCAGGATGTCCATTGTCATGTTCACAGCCCCACCTTCCTGGAAGTAGTAACCCCTGAAATCACTAAAACTGGTGAATATAATGCGACCAAACCATAAAGTTGACAGATGCGGAGTATAAGCAAACGCATACATCTTTTTAGTCTTTTCTTCGTTCCACCAGTGGCCAGCATTGAATACCAGAACATCAGCTGCTACCCATTTACTCGAGTACCAGTGCAGCTGGTCAACCCTGATGGTGCTTTGGACATCCTTCGGCGCGTTTAATGGTGGTCGACCGGTAACTACTAAGAAAGGCGACCGGTGGTATTCGACGGTGAGGTTGTACTCTTGAAACCGGATTGAGAGAGCGCCTTTGTGTTTTCTTATGGGGTTTCCATGCTCTTCATATATTGTGGACGTGTTTGGAACTCCTTGTGCTAGCATGCATAGCATGGACTCCCACTGGTTTCTCCCAATCGAGTCACCAACGAAAACTATACGTCCATTCCGGCTCCTTTGCAGGAAGTCGACTGCATCAAAGCTACACAACGAAATTCAAAATTTAAAAAAAAAAAAAACATGCAAAAGGAAACAATAACTAGATCATCAACAGTCTTCGTCTGCCACAGAAAATAATAGCTTCTGTTGATGCTTTGTGCACTTCTTAAGTCAGCAATTACTGAAATTTGAAGGTGAAATTAAATCAAACGTAACAAGAAGGTTCAATACATTTTCAATGGAACTAGGATTACATTTTTTTTTCATAAGAAAAACTAGGATCACTTAGACATGCAGAATGTTCTTAAAGTAGTCGCCCCAGCAGTAAATTTTGCGTCTATGCTTGGTAGAGTATGGTCCAAGTTTGTAGTAAGTGGTCGTGTGGTGTGTTTTTGTTTGGCTCTGACAGCATAAATACCAAAAAGTAGCCCAACCATTTACAATTTAATACTCTCGAGTGAAGCAAACCAAGTTGTTTGAACAATTTTCCAAACACACAACACTTCTTGATCGCCACTGTAGCGTAAATGAACTTTTCAATCATGCATTAATGTCGTCGGCAACATCACTGTCCACGCAAGAAAAAGAAACACGCTAAAAGTAGCACCAGCTATCGTATAAAAAGTGTACAAAAGCCCATACCTTGGAAGATCACAGCCTTGCGGTTGCCATCGCCATTTAAGGTAATCGACGTCTCGTCGGCCACTTTGATGGCACCGGAATCCGGGATCAAGAAACGGGCAGCTCTCGTTATACGTCCGAAGCAGGTAACTTTCATCGCGAACCCATTTACCACTCGAATAGTCACAAGCTTGTGACCCGGAGCCCTTGGTGTTTAAGGGTATGACTTGGGACAAGATGCCAATGCCAGCAAGATATGAGCGAGGCTTCAATGGGATTATAATCAGATTGTAACAAATAAAGAGAAGAGGGGCAACAAACAGAGGGTAGGTCACTTCTTTCTTACTGCAGAAAGAAAGAAAAGGAAACTTTTGCGGTTTTAGCTGAAGATCCATGAGAACGAACAGGGGGCTGGAGAAAAAAAGGGGTTTTGTGTATGAAGGTTTCCTGTTGAGATGTGGGGGGATTTGTGGATGTGATTTGTTAAATAGAGTAAGGGAAGCGCTTTTAGAGGCAATAATTAGTGTGGGGACTCTGGACAAGAATAGGATTCGGACCATGCTAATAGATAGTATTTGGGGTATTATTAAGTATATTCTCGTATCTTTCTCCTTACGTAACGTGGTCAAACTCCCAAAATGGAAGGTGTGCTTTTGGAGAATTTGCCGATCCTCGGTCAGATAAATATATTACAGTAACCCTTACCTAAAAATGGAAGGTTTTTAACGTCATTGCCTGTCAAATATAATGATTGTAAAAGTTTGGATCAATTTATGGTGTAAAAGTTCATCAATCTACCATCAATAATCAATAATATAAAAGAATGACCAAAAATATTTTTAAGGCAATACCCGTAGAAACATGTTGGAATATCACATATCTTACCTGCTTTTTATTTACGACTAGTCTTGAAACTCGTTCCAAACACGACACGTCTTTTTTTTTAGTAACTTTCCACTTTAAAAACTTTAAAGTTTAGAATAAAATTTATTGCACATTTTATATTCTCATGACCATTTCATCAAAACTAGTCACATTTATTTTTGAAGTAGGTGAACTTGCTTTTGACAGAATGAATTAAATATTGTGGTGAAATATCGATAAATCAATGTGATTGTGCATATAGCTAATTAATTCTGCTTTGGTAATTACCATATAGAGTAACAAAAGCATGAAGTATATTTAGTACACGGAGAAAAAAATTATACATCCACTATAAAACTATGCCGAGAATATTTTTTTTATTGCATGAGACATTTATTTTAGGCATGGGCAAGTATCTTTCAAAAATAATTTACAAATTTCAATAGCATGCCCATAATGTTAATTTACTTTTCATAGAGAAAAAAGTTTGGTCTATATTTTTTTTTACCCTTACAATTTAACCTACATGACTAATTAAATAACGATGACGTGGTGCTTTTAGAAGCAAGCAGAATATCTATCAATAAAAGTATACAGAGAAAATAGTAAGCTTAATAAATTATTGCATGAGATAATTATATAAGGTTTAAAAAGTTTAACCAACGTGAGTAAATAGGATAACTCAAAACCTTGTAGTACACAAATTGTTGTACAAAAATTAACTAAAATTTAATAAATTGTTCATCCAACATGCTTGCTTAGTTAGATTTATATTAACATATACCAAGATTTTCAATCTTAGTTTGGGACAACTTAATTATAACATAACTAATACTTTTGAGATTGTATATGCCACACCGTTTTCTCGATATCTATTTTTTTTTCTTCTCAAATAAGAGAGTGTTGTTGGGAGTACAAAGTTAAAATAAAGTCATAACATGTTGATAAATTGCTAAGGTAGAATCTAGATGCTTAAAAGTTCAGTAACTCACAGCATAAGAACACCACGAAAAAGATTTGCTTATAAGTTTTTCATCATGAAGTTAGTTTAATTATACTCAAGCTTTATCTACTATATCAGAAAAATACTTTAGTTTTTTTTCTAGAGCGCCTATTTTTACACCTCACATAGTTGGCCACACTTTATTTTGTGGCTAAAAGATAACGTGACAAAACATGGTGTAAAAATAAACTTTCTCTACATGCCTTTTCAAATATCATGAGGTTTTAATTGTACTTCCTAGCTCTCATTTTTTTTCCTTCTAAAAATAGATTGTTCATAGTATGATGTTTTCACATTTAAAGAGCGCTACTTAGTAGGATAGGGCTATGCTCAGAGTAAGCAAATCATTGGTCAAATTTTAACCAAAATCTATAACCAGTGTTTACCAAGTTAGATGTATCTTTAAAACCAAGTTAGATAAATTGCTAATGTAGAATCTAGATGCTTATAAGTTCAATTACTCAAAGCACAAGAACACCACGAAAAAAGATTTACTTATAATTTTTTCATCATGAAGTTAGTTTAATTATACTCAAGCTTCATCCACTATATCATAAAAATACTTTCGTTTCTTTATGAGAGCGCCTATTTTTACGCCTCACACATTTAGCCATATTTTTATTGTGTTTGCACAAAACAGGATGTAAAAATAAACTTTCTCTACATTTTTTTTCCAAATATCATGAGGTTTGAATTGTACTTCCTAGCTCTCATTTTAAAAAAAAAATAGATTGTTCATAGTATGATATTACCACATTTAACCAGCGCGACTTAATAGGATAGGGCTACAGCTTAGAGTAAGCAAATCATTGACCAAATTTTAACCAAAATTAATTACCAATGTTTATCAATTTAGATAAATTGCTAATGTAGAATCTAGATGCTTAAAAGTTCAATTACCCACAGCATAAGAACACCATGAAAAAGATTTGCTTATAATTTTTTCATCATGAAGCTAGTTTAATTATACTCATGCTTTATCCCCTATATCATATAAATACTTTCGTTTTTTTATTAGAGCACCTATTTTTACACCTCACATAGTTAGCCATACTTTATTTTTTTTGGCTAAAAGAGAACGTCACAAAACATTGTGCAAAAATAAACTTTCTCTACATGTATTTTCAATAATCACAAGGTTTCAATTGTATTTCCTAGCTCTCATTTTTTTAGAAAAAATAGATTGTTCATAGTATGATGTCTTCACATTTAACCAGCGCACTTAATAAGATAGGGCAAACATTGAGAGTAAGCAAATCATTCACGAAATTTTAACCAAAATTTATAACCAATGTTTACCAAGTTAGATGTATCTTTAAAACCAGGGTTATCGGTCGAGTCAGACTCTAGTTTAACCACAATATAGCTAAAACTTCTGCTAAGTTGCCCGTACAATCTGGTTGTCTATCCTTAAAGGACTGACGACCCATATCTTTTTTTTTATTTTTTATTTTTAAAAACTGGCAGTTCGTTACACTGCGTAGCGGATGAGCATTTTGTCCAAAATGCCCCTTAGCGATTTGGGACAATGCCCATCCATTACAGAGTGTAGTGGATGACTTTTTGACCTTGACATTTGTCAAACTATAATTCGTCCGCTACATTGTATAATGGACTACTTTTGGTTGACAAATGTCACACATGTCCCCTCTCCATCCGCTACATGATCCAGCGGATAGTGAAGTAGTTTGTCTTTATCCAACTTAACTCATTCATTAGATAATACAGTGGACGGTGCATTTAAATAGCCCAAACCCCTAATTTTGTAAATCTTCTTCCTTCTTCCTTCTACACTATCTTCTAGTGACGCTAGCAAGTAGGTCCGTGTATATTCTTTCCAAGAATTCCTTGAATCGTCCAATTAATCACGTAAGTTCACAAACCAATGCTTTTTTTTTGGTATAATCTTGAGTTGTGAGTACACTAATATGCTTTTGATGATGTATTATGTATGTATAGATGTATATGAATATATATAGATGATGTATTTTGTATGTGCTAGCGTTGGCAATTTGCCAACGTTTGATAAAAACTTTGGAACTTGATGTATTTGCATAATTTCAGTTCCAAAAAATGGCCTTTATTCCTGGACCAGAAGATCCCTCCATATTATACGACCAAGCAAACCATATTAGTACATTCATCTGGAATGGATAGGTAAGATACCTTTTTTTTGTTTATTTTTTTAGTTTCATGAACATTGTATACATTTTGCTTTGCTTAAATACTCTTTGTTAATTCGTAGGAAAGAGCAACACTTAACACAGTAGAAGTAACCAAACAATTTGGAGAGTGGAGGTTGAACAAAACACAGAAAAATTGTTGCCTTGGATGGGATTTGAGATTTTTACTTATGGCAATATTTTTCAGCAGCTTGACTGGACATTAATAGGTGCCCTTATTGAATGGTGGAGAAGTATGTTTCACTTCCCCTTTGAGAGATGACAATAACCATAGAAGACTTAGGGTATATCTTAGGGTTACCCGTGACAGGACGACCGATTATTTCTATTAAGGTTTCTGCAGCAAATAAGAGAGTTGTTAGGGACTTCTTGGGAAGACTTGAGGTGGTTGGTAGAAAAGCTTAAGGTTTTTCTGGAAGACTACACGGAGGAGATGCTTGTAATGCATAAAAAGGCTTTCCTGCTGTGGGTGATGGGGACAATTTTATTCTTAATGACGACAAAGAACACGGTTCACCAGAAATATTTATCTCTGTTGGGTAACCTGTAAGAGGTTGGGAAGTATGCTTAGGGTGCAGCCAGTGTTTTAAAAGCGTGCCTAGGCCAAGGCGTAGTTAGGCTCACTATCCTCGCCTCGCCTAGGCCTAGACGCAGCGCGTTCAATTAGGCGCGGGCCTCGCAAGCCCAGGCGCCCAGGTGCAAGGCGCACAGCGGAGGTGGAGGTGCAAAGCTAGGCGCATAAGTTCTAGCCGTTGGATGTTCTATCATCTTGTTACATGGGCCGTCCATTTTTAGGTCTGATCTTGTTTTCTTTTTTAGCTTTCTAATTAATTCAAAGTCCCAAACTACAAAATCCCCAAAATCCCAAATAAATTTCACGAACAACTCACTGTCACTCATTCCTCGTCACTGCGACTGTTCCGTGCTGTCCATTCCTTGCTCAAGTCGGCGTCGTTGCCGCCATCTCCTGTTCCCTCACCGCCTCCCGCTAGCTACTCCGCTGCCTCAGTCGTCGCCACGGCCACTCTTCCTCTCTGCCGCTGCTACTCTACTGCTCCACGCCTCCCCCCGCTGGTTCTCTCTCTCTCTGTGTGTGCCTCTCCCTCTCTTTCCCTCCCTTTTTCACTCCGTCAGACCGTCACTCCCTCCCTTGCTCCCGACAGTGACAGTCTCCCTAACTTTCTAATGGATCCCTGTAGAATTTTTGGTAGTACCTGCTTTTGTAGCTGGAAATAGCAGCATGCATCTAGTCATCTTATGTCCTTTTATCTGTAATTACTTTTTTTGTATAAGGTAACTTTGTTCACAGACAACTAGAATCCATCTTCCACAGTTTCAACAACTCTAAGCAAAAGTCCACAAGTGCCAACTGATTTTACAGTTGGGTTGATCCAAGAGTATAATTCAGTATAAGTTGAATTGTTGAAGAGAAGTACATGATTAATTGTGCATTTGTGCTTGTTTGAGATTGAACAAAGAGAATCATCACTTTTGAACTCTTTCTTATCTGCATGATGCATCTAACGTCGCTGCTATTATAATCAATACATGTACCACGTTTAAAATAAAGAACATGATTATGAGTATCAGTTTTGATAATACTTCTAACAATCTAGATGCTATTAAAGTCTTAAATGAGAGCCGTCAACCTATACTTGACGGTAAATTATTTCAAGTTCCATGTGTACACACAAATTTCGTGTCTAAACTGCAAGACAAGAAATAATTGCACAAAATTTAATTTATTATATTTTAATTAATGGGTTACACCACTCTGTAAATTTTACACAAAAAATATAAATCTTCTGATTCAATCTCCGTTTTGGTCACAATCCAAGGGCTAAAATAGCTTGATCTTAGAACGCGAATTTTGATTTCTTCAATGTTCACGCTTGAAAGATTGTCAAAGCAATGCTTGCTTGAGGGCTTTGAAGCTTTATCCCGAACAAGTATGTTGATCCTTGACTTGTAGAATCACTGATGTTAAAGGCAAATTCCTCTTCGATTCAAGGCAAAAGAGAAACCGATCTTCGTGACTTAGAAATGCTCAATTGAAGAACGACACTGCGTTAGTGCGTATTATTCTTCAAATGAAGCACAACCGGAGAGATGACAGCGTTTCGGCAGAGCTTAGGCTTCGATCGTGGAGACTCTGTGTGTTTGTCTTCTCTATCCCGAGCTCTCTATATATTGGCAAAATGTTAGGCTTAAATTTAGAAAACCCATAATTTGAGTTTTGACTTTGTAATTAAAGATATTTTTGTCTCCCTTAATTATCTGATCTTATCAATTAAATGAATATTTGTCTCTATTTAATTTTGAAAATGATCATCCTCCTATGACTATTGAGAACGAATAAAATCAGATAGTTGTATTTTTCAATCTTGGTTCCGGAGGAGCAAGTAAGAAAGATTGAAAAAATCAGTCATTCACAATCACTTACGAAGGATTCCTCGAAAAACTGTCTGCTTGTTTGCTTACACAGTGCTATCTCTACATCCGATCTCGTTGTTTGTGTCATGGCAGTCTCACAGACTCTTTTTTCCTTTTTTTGGGCCGATTCTCTGTTTATTGATCATGTCAGCGTTTACATCAGCATCGACTGTGCTCACACAGTTTGTTTTGAGCCACATAGAACTCCCTTTTTGTTCAATTTGTTACATGGGCTTTATCCATGAAGAAGGCGCGGACCCAAAGCTCGCCACCTTACCTGATACGAGGCGGTGAAACCTTTGGGGTTTCGTGCCGAGGCCTTATATAAGTTACAGCAACTTGGCATTGTAAACATCTTCTCTGAGCGGCTGCAATACTGGCGTGGAACTTTAGCGAGCAATGAACAGCTAGACAGTCGACCGGATGTGGTACGTATTGCTGCCCCCCCTTGTCATCGTGTAGGTCATTTTTGTGTTTCATATGCATCTGCAGGTCTTGAATGAACACATCTCAAATCCATGATTTTCATACGAGGCCCTCTCCCAAACATTAACCGAATTTCCCTTCCTTTTCTTTTTGATTTTTCCTTAAACAGCAAGGCGTACAGGATTTGTACAAATCGGTTGACCCGTCAGCGGCCGCCACCGCCATTGTTGCTGCTTTCGTCGAGATTCCGGACAGTGGCTCGCCATAGTCAACTCACCTATCTGCACTGACTAGAGGTTCTCGGCGCATCCATTGCTCGTCGCGGCCGTTGTTGGAGCGTCGTTCGCCTATGTCACAGAACAAAATCGGTTGCCCCCGCCGTCTCTGCATTCCGGTTGCTTTTTTTTTTTGGGTGTCGGCATATGCCGTAGTCGCCGGTTGTACGCCATGGTCCCAACTCCCAAACCGTACTGTAAATAAATTTCATCATTACCACCACAGAAGAGATGAAGAGGCACAGAACAGTGACAATGGATTAATTCTCTTTTTTTTTCTCCGCCGATCTGTCTCCTGACCACAGGTTGACTGACGACCTTCTCACGAACAGATCGGTTGGCCTATCGCCCGCCGCGGCCATAGTTGCTGCCAGCGCCCCATCAAGATCAAATCACCAACTTGCGCGACGCCGGCGGTCACCACGGGCCGTTGCTGCGGTTGCCTCTAGCGGTCGCCGCTGATCCTCGCTGGCCGTCGATCTCCGCTGCCGAAGCTGCCGCCGTCTCTTTGCGCCGTTTTGTCGCCATCCTCTCTCTTCTGCTTCTGTTCTATTTTTCTCTCTTGGGCTGAAGTGACAGATGTGTCTGATGGGTCGAGCTTGGAAGGCTGGGCGTGGGGCCCGCTAATGGGGCTGTCAAAAGAGCCGGGCCGGGCCGGGACGATATGGGGAGAAATTTGGGCCAGTCCAAGTTCAGGCTTGGGCCCAAATTTTTTATTTTTTTTACATTTTCTTGTTATTCAAAGTAAAGGCTTTAATTACGAAAATTTATGTTCATAGGCCCTCCTCCTTTTATCCGGGTTTGGGACCGGCTGCTTGTAAACAAACAGGCGAAGTTACCTATTTTTTTATATATACGGAAAAATATCTATCTTGCTTGTAAAAACTTATTATATATATATATATATATATATATATATATATATATATATATATATATATATGAAAAAAATTATATTTTGTGAGAAATTTTATTTAAGAGAAGAAAAATAAAAAGAAATTACCTAATCATCCGGAAGTACTTCAACATCCGAGTCACTGCTCTTCCTATCATCAATCGGTTTATCTTGCTCGCGGTATTTCGCATCAAGATAATCCTTCCAACATACACATAGCTCGAGCGACTCGGGGTTAAGACGACTCCTCCTGTCATCCAAAACCCTCCCGCTCGCTGAAAATGCCGACTCTGAAGCAACCGTGGAGGCTTGCACTGGCAGTACATCCCGTGCAATTTGGGCTAAAGTTTTATACATGTTTTGATTTTGTTTTCAAAAATTTAACAAATTAAAATTAACCTGTTCTTGCATTGATAAATCAACATAATGATCAGTATTTGAATATACACCAATCTCATTAAAAGAGGAAAAAGTAGACGAACCTGCCGAATTAGAAGTACCTTCACCTGGTAGTTGTCTTGCTACTAGATGTTCAAAGCCCTTAAGGTATGGCGCATAATACCTCTCAGCAGTCGATGATGAAGCTCGTCCGCGCACGTCAGCAGAATTACGATAGAGGTTGAACAGTTCCTCAAATGTCTTGCTCACTTTCGCTGTGGAGTGCGGTTGTGTCCTCTAGTGGGTAGCACATTAATATCGATATCTCTTGTATCGAGACGTTCACGCCATGCAACTTTAACCTAGGATCTAAACAAGTAGCCACAGCAAAAATAACAGGCAGTTCACTCCAATATTTATTAAACTTTTTATCCATCACTTTTACTATTTCCTTAAAGGGTCCTATATATCTCCATTTTGTTAACATTGTAGCCATCTTGAGAATTTCTATTACAGCGAGAGGAGAGGTGGGATAGTACGTACCAGACAATAAATTGGTAGACGTGTAAAATACCTCCAAAAATTCAGCTAGGTATGTGGCCATCTGCCATTCCTCTTGAGTTGGCAAGCCGGCTGGGAACAAGGTTAGTAGAAAATGCGTATAGACTTCTCTGTATGCCAGAATGTGTAAAAGCATATGGTATGTAGAGTTCCACCTGTGGACCACATCTGTAACTGCTCTCCTGCGAGGCATATTATATTCAACACACAACGTTTTAAATTGTTGTGTTCTCGGACTCGAACTATTAACATACGCTGTCATACCCCTCATTTTGACAAGAATATCTCCTGCAGCAGCTAAACCATCTTGAACAATTAAATTAATTATATGACAAACAACGAACATGAAATAATTTACCAGAAAGTACAGGTTTGAGGCTCTCCTCTAAAGCATCAACAGCAGCTGTATTGTTAGAAGCATTATCAAAACTAATACTCATAATCTTATCCTTTAATTTAAACGTGGTACATGCTTTTAATATAATAGTAGCAATGTTCATTCCATCATGCGGAAAAGGAAAGAGCTCGAAAGCGATGATTCTCTTGTGCATAATCCAATCTGCATCAATCCAATGGGCCGTCACACAAGTATAACTAACAAAAGTAAACGGAGATTGCCAAATATCAGAAGTAAGACTAACTTTACCGTCAAATTTATCGAAATAATCGATCAGGCGTGCTTTAGCAGCATTATACTGTCGGAGTGCATCGGATCTAGTTGTGTTTCTATGAACCTTTTTGTACAAAGGTTGAACGTATGTGTTCATATATCTAGAGTGCTTAGCATTATCGGCAAAAGAAAAGGCTTGTTCATCGTGAATAACAAATTCAGCGAGACCGTCTCTTTGCTCTCGCTGATTATAAACAAATAACTTACCGTCAAAAGATAACTGCGTTTGGGTAGGTTCGACGTGGCCTTGTCGAGGTGCACACTGAGGGTAATGCCTGTTAAGATGTCCATTACCACTACCAGACGAAAATAATTTAGCACAGTACTTACATCGAGCTTTTCGGATGCCGTCCACCATAACTTCATCAAAATGATTCCAACACTCGGCTTTCTTTTTTTCCCCTTTTGGACTTCTGGCTCATTACCGGAGGCATTGCTCGGCCCTTCTTCATCATGACCAGGCATAGGGTTAAGATTATGCCACGGAGTAGTAGCTTCGCCAACCGAGCTGCGTCCTTGACTATAATGCGGGGGGTCTTGATCAGGCGTGTATTCAAAATCTGGAATGTTTTGATTGAACTCCCAATTGGCTTGGGTATCTATCATACAGCCTGTACTCATTCGTCCAGGAACGAATGGTTGTGGTGGTGCTTGGATTGGTGTTTGTGATGGCCGTGGTGCTGGCGGTGGTGTTTGTGATGATGATGATGTTTTTCGTGATGATGATCCACGCTTCAGTTTCTTCAGTAATACAGCCATATTTGACGCTAAACATTTTTACTAGATTGAAAAATAAAATTAGTAAGAGTAACTAAATACACAAGTATAAGAGTAGTAATTAGTAATTAGAAATAACAATTAAAAGAATTAAAGAGTAACAAATGAATCACTGAGGGTAATTCAAAATTGGAGAGAGTTAGTAATTAAAAAGAATTTAGTAATAGTAATTGATAAATATAAATTCACTAATTACTAATTACTAGACAAAAGAATTAGAGAGTAACAAATTAATAAGAGGAGTGGTTAGTAATTAGAATTTAGCAAGAGTAGTAATTAGTAAACAAAGTAATAATTAGCAAGAGTACTAATTAGTAAATAAGAGTAGTAATTAGCAAGAGTAGTAATTGGAGAGAGAAATAGTAGCAAAGCTTGTAGAAATGTAGAATGTTTATATAAGAGAGAGTAAGAAGATTGGTGTGAAAAATTAGAGAGAAATGGTGTGAATTTATAGATTTTTGAAACTTCACAAAAGACCAAAATACCCCTAAAAACTATCCGTTTATAGTTGTTGGGGAGGGTAAGAGTGTAAAAACCTTAAAAGAGTTGAAAAAATTAAGTTGGACCAAAATATCCCCCAAACTAGCCGTTATTTTGCTGTTGGGGGGGGGGGGTAAAAGTGGAACTTATGGAAAAAATGGGAATAAAACCGTTGGGGGGAAAGGAGGGGAAAAACTGATTTTGAAAAGGGTAGGACCGGGCCAGACCCGGGCCACTTCCGAGCCAAACCTAGGCCGGGCCAAACCCGGGCCAATTTTGAGCTTCGATTCGGGTCGGGCCCAACCCAGGCTTTTTTGTGCCGGGCCTGGCCCGAGCTTTTTTCTTGGATTTTCTGGCCTGGTCCAAGCCCAGGGCCTAAGCCCTAAAATCGCGGGCACCCACAGTTCATACATGGGGCCGGGCCAGCCCACGGGTCGCCCGACCCTTTTGACAACTCTAGGCTGAACGCCTACTTCTCTATCTTTTTTCTTCTTTGACTTTTCTTCACCCCTTTTCTTTTCTTCTTTTTTTTCCTTTTTGCAAGTAGTTTATTTTATTAAGACGAATTTATCCTTTTGCCTCCTCTGAGTGCCCAAATTTAATGAGCCCTCTTTTTTTTGTGAGCATGTTCAAGTTGCTGATGTGTTATTCAGTACAACGCTGCTGAAACAGATGTACGAGACTTGTTTCTTATCAAACTAATTGGAAGATCTGCTCGACATGACTCGTATTTTGACTTTTCATGTGTGCAGGTCATTTGTCGACCTAATGGATGTGACCGCAGCGAGGGTCTTTTGACTGGCTGTAATAATACGCTCGACATGTCTTGTACGTGGACTTTCCTTCTTGTGCAAGTCCTTTGTTGACCTGCATTATGGATGCGACCGAACCAGTTGGCTCCAGGAATATGCTCGACATATTTCCCTCTTGTGCGAGTCCTCTGTTGACCAGCACCCTGGACCCAACTGTAGTAATGCTTCTCCGACTGGTTTTAGAAATGTGCTCAACACGTCTCGCATGTGGACTTTCCCTCTTGTACGAGTCCTATGTTGACCAGCATTATCATGGCGACTGAAGTATCACTCTACCAGCCAGCTCCAGAAATGCACTCGACATGTCTCGTACGTGGACTTTCCATCTTGTGCGAGTCCACTGTTAACCTGTATTATGACCGCAACTGTAGTATTACTCCACCAACTAGCTCTATAAATGCACTCAAACATGTCTCGTACGTGGACTTTCCCTCCCATGCGAGTCCTCTATTGACCAGCATTATGACTGCGACTGCAGTATCACTCTACCAACTAGCTCCAGAAATGCACATAACATGTCTCGCACGTGGACTTTTCCTCCTGTGCGAATCCTCTGTTGACCAGCATTATGATCACAATTGCAGTATCACTCCACCAGCTAGCTCCAGAAATGCACTCAACATGTCTCGCACGTGGACTTTCCCTCATGTGCGAGTCCTCTGTTGACCAGCATTATCAAGCGACTGCGGCACGTCTCAACCAGCTCGCTCCAGAAATACGCTTGACACGTCTCGCATGTGGACTTTCCCTCCTGTACGAGTCCTCTATTGACCAGCATTATGATCGCGATTGCAACATGACTCATTTTTAAGGAAAGTGTGCTTGAAAAGACATGTAGTCGGGCTTGCCTTCTTTTGCGTGCTTTCGGGTTGACCTGCAGTTCCATAAGACAGAGACCACTTCTAATTCTTACCGCATTGGAAGTATGCTCGAAAAGACATGCGATTAGAATCGTCCTCCTTTGCATAGTCTCTCGTTGACCTGCACTTCCATAAGTCAGAGCTCGGCAGGACTCGTTGTTGGAGTTGCCCCCTTTCCTCGACAGTTGAACTTGACAAGACTTGCACGTTCCTTGTGCTTGGCACGATACAAAAATTGGGCTCAAGACTTTGTTATAGACTGTCATTTTTATTTTGATTAGGCCGTTCACGGTTTTGGCCCGTGCGGGCGAGGAGCATTGATACTGCAGTTTAGGCTCGTGCTGAGGAGCGTTGTTTGTGTAGTTAAGCTCATGCTAAGCTTTGATTTTGCAGTTTAAGCTCGTACCGAGGATCATTGAGTTGATCTTGCAGTTTAAGCTCGTGCTGAAGAGTGTTGCTCGTGCAGTTTTGGCTCGTGCTGTGGAGTGTTGCTCGTGTAGTTTTGGCTCGTGCGGAGGAGCGTTGATTATGTAGTTTAAGCTCGTACTGAGGAGCGTTGATGGTGCAATTTAAGCTCGTGCTGAGGAGCGCTGATGGTGCATTTCAAGCTCGTGCTGAGGAGCGTTGAATGTGTAGCTTTGATCTTGCAGTTTAGGCTCGTGCTGAGGAGCTTTAATCTTTGATTTTGATCTTTACTTCGGGCATCGAGCTTAATCAAATGAAGGTGATTTGCTGCTAGTTGAAGGCTTGAACGCTTGATCTTCAACCAAATGATGCGACGTTGACCTTCGAATCTGGGCTTAAAGCTTGATCGGAAGAAGATGACTTGCAGCTAGTTGAAGGAGCTTCAGAGCGTGATCTCCAACTAGATGATTCAACTTTCATCTTAGAATTCAGGCTTGAAGCTTGATCCAATGAAGATGGCTTGCAACTAGTTGAAGGGCTTCAGAGCTTGATCTTCAACCAGAGAATGAGACATTGACTTTTGAATTTGGACTTGAAGCTTGGTCCGATGAAGACGACTTACAGCTAGTTAAAGGGCTTCAGTGTTTGATCTTCAACCAGACAATGCGACGTTGACTTTTGAATCCGAGCTTGAAGTTTGATCGGATGAAGGTGATTTGCAGCTAGTTGAAGGGATTCAATGCTTGATCTTCAACCAGACGATGCGATGTTGACCTTCAAATCCGGGCTTGAAGCTTGATCGGATAAAGACAACATGACTTGGATTTTTTTTTCTTTTTCTTAATATCCAAGGGTCATAGAGCTTGATCTTGGATATGATTTTAGTGCATCCCTTGTGAAGGCTTGACCTCTTTACATTTCAACGGGCTTTAAAAGGATGATGAGCCTTTTGGGGGGACTTTTCAAGCTTTGGATGCCCCCAGCACGGAGGCCATGGGCAATATGGTCTCTTGCTGCTGACAAGAAGCTGAAGAGACTACAACCCCAAAGATGACGAAAATGTTGTTTGATTCTTCAACTTCCTTGTCATCTAGATAGATTTTGCCTTTTTAGACAAGTCCATAATTACCTCCTTAAGTGTGAAGCACTTTTCGGTAGGATGACTGATGAACCGGTGGTACTTGCAGTACCTCGGGTTGTTATCCTGCCCCACCTCTTCCACGCATTTCAACTTAGGGAGATCAATAATCTTATGTTCGAGTAGGAAGTCTAGTATCCCTGAGACTTCTGAGTTTGAAAGGATAGACTTTTTTCTCTAACTCTTTCAACCTTGGCCATTGACTTTCTCTCCCTTGAGACTAATTTTTCTTCTTGTCTTGTTTCTCTTTTTTGTGTTTGTTGGAGGTCTTTAGTGGAGTTGTAGTGACAACCATTGAATCTTTTGTGCTTGCTTTTGAACCCCACTGCCATCTCGCTTCTCTGGTGTCTTCATGAGGGTCACCTATTGATGGGTTATTTCCACCATGACTTGCTATGGTGATCTCCATGTTGTGGCCTCGTGTTGCCAGCTCCTCAAAGGTACCGGGTTTGTTACCTTGTAGAATGTATAGCAGCCCCCAGTGCATGACTTGCATACATATTTCTACAGCAGAGGCTTCAGATATTCTTTCTTTACAATCCAAGCTCAAGGCTCACCACCTGTTAATGTAATCTACTACATGCTCTTTTTTTCTTTGCTTGGTTTTTATAAGTTCCATCATGCTCACAGAACGGTGGGTACTGTAGAAATGATTCTGGAACTCACACTCCATTTCTTTCCAACAGTTTATCGACTCGGGCTCCAAGTCAGTATTCCAATCAAAGGCGTTCCCTTTGAGAGATCGGACGAACTGCTTCACGAGGAGGTCCCCTTCCATTTCAGCATCGTTGCAAGTCTCGATGAAGTGGGCGACATGTTGTCTTGGATTTCCCTTCCCATCAAGCTGTTGGAACTCAGGCGGTTGGTATCCTAGTGTCATCTTCATGTTGTTGATTCGCTTTGTATAGAGCTTCGAGTACATGAGAGTGTCGCGAGACGGTCGTCCTCCGCATTGAACCCAGATTGTGTTTGCTATCATGTCTTGCAACTGATGGACAGACAGGGAAGCGGCAGAGATGGACTTGGTCTCTTTATCTTAATATCCGCCAAAGGTGGATGCATTTGGATGCTCGTTGGTATCAACTTGCTTGAGACCTCGTCCCCGTCATCCATGTCGCCTGACTTTGAGTCTTCAACCTGTTCATCAAGTTTGCAATCTGAAGATCTTTTTCCTCTACAGTCTTTGTCAAATTTTTAATTGCATGAGACATAGCGGCCAATTGCTCTTCAAGGGAGATGACACTAGTCATCATAACCGGCAAGGTGAAATGATGCTCAGAAGTATTTGACGCAATTGATGTAGGTGAAATGATGCTTGGAATTATTTGACGCCATTGACGTATAGTGGAGGCTTTGATTATCTTCTTATGGAGAAGGAGAAGAGAGGCAGAGTGATCCCACCGGGCATGCCAAAAATCTGTACACACAAATTTCGTGTCTAAATTGCAAGACAAGAAATAATTGCACAAAATTCAATTTATCAAATTTAAATTAATGGGTTACACCAGTCTGTGATTTTTACACGACAAATGTAAATACTCTAATTCAATCTCCTGTTTGGTCACGATCCAAAGGCTGAAATAGCTTGATCTTAGAATGTGGATTTTGACTTCTTCAATCTTCACGCTTGAAAGATCATCGAAGCAATGCTTGCTCGAGGGCTTTGAAGCTTTACCCTGAACAAGTATGTTGATCCTTGACTTGTAGAATCACTGATGTTGAAGGCGAATTCCTCTTCCATTCGAGGCAAAAGAAAAACCAATCTTCGTGACTTGAAAGTGCTCAATTGAAGAACGGCACTGTGTTAATGCGTATTGTTCTTCAAATGAAACACAACCTGGGAGACGATAGCGTTTCAGTAGAGCTTAGGCTTTGATTGTGGAGACCTTGTGTGTCTGTCTTCTCTATCCTAAGGCCCTCTATTTATTGGCAAGATGTTAGGCTTAAATTTAGAAAACCCATAACTTGAGTTTTGACTTTGTAATTAAGGAGATTTTTGTCCCCCTTAATCATCTGATCTTATCAATTAAATAGATATTTGTCTCTATTTAATTTTGGAAATGATTTTAGTCAAATTTGACTTTTGTGGTAACAAGACCATGGGCTAGACTGCATAATTTTATCTGGACTGGTTCTTTAAATTTAACTTTAGTTCGAGTCTGTTTTTTTGCTTGGCTTCAAGTCAGCATCTTGACCCATATTTTTTTCGTGACGTTGAGTAATTGACTAGACACTAAATTATTTACTGTTGATCAGTAAAAATAAATTTTCGGTATCTACACCATGTGCTTGTCATATAATTAATTGAATTGTTCAAGATCGTTTAACTCCTACAGGAGATACTCTTCACAAAATGAAGGGTATGGTAGTGTATACTAATAGTTTATGTCTCAGATTTAAAGCTTCGTGTGTTCAATATGGTTTGCCTCGTAGGAGACAACTTATATATGTCATCCATAGGTGGAACTCCACATATTATATGCTTTTACATGTTTTGGTATGCAAAGAAGTATATCCACACTGCCTACTAACAATGTTCCCACAAGGCTTGCCAGAGTCGCCCGGAACGGTAGATGGCTGCATAGCTATCTGAATTTTTGGAGGTATTTTACACGACTAGCAATTTCTTGTCTGATATGTACTATCTCACCTCCCCTATTGCTATAGTAAAAATTCTAATAATTGTTACAATGTTAACGAAATGAAGATATATAGGACCCCTTCAGGAAGTAGTAAAACATATGGACATTAAGTTTAATAAAATATTTGACAGAATTGCCTTTTTTTTTTGGTTGTCACCACTTGTTTGGATCTCAAGTTAAAGTTGTATGGCGCAAATGTCTCGATAGTTGAAATATCCAGACTAAAGTGCTACATGAACGATGACACAATCGATCTTACAAAGAGAGTGAACAGAACATTTGAGGATCTGTATAACCTATATCCAAATTTTGCTGAAGTGCGCGGGCGAACTAAATTTTCGAGCGGTGAAATATATTATGGGTCATATCTTAAGGGTCTTGAACATCTAGTAACAAGACAACTATCAGTGAAAAGTACTTTTAGTTCTGCATGTTTGCCTACTTTTTTTCTCTTAAAATGAAATTGGTTTATATGCAAATACTAATCATTATTCTTCTTTACCAATGAAAAAAGCAGATGAATTTTAATTTACTAACTTTTTGAAAACAAAATAAAAAAATTTATAAAAATTTATCCCAAATTGCCCGGAATGTACTACCGGTGCAAGCTTCCACTGTTGCTTCAGAGTCGGCACTTTTAGAGAGCGGGAGGGTGTTGGATCATAGAAGGAACAGTCTTAACCCAGAGTCACTCGAGTTATGTAAATGTAGGAAGTATTATCTTGATGAAAAATATCATGAGCGAAATAAACCGATTGATGTCATCAATCAGTTTAATCGGTTTGGGCAAAACTCAATTTTGAGCAAGCTTCCAAAAATCAATGACATATACATGCTAATAAGCTCCAACAAAACTGAATTTTTATCATAATTAATAACACTTAGTGAGATGTAGGCGGCAAGTGAAAAATGTGTGTTAGATTTATCTCATTTTATATGAGTGATTAGATAACAAGGGTTAGTAAAAAATAACTAGGATTAAGTAAAAATATAAATATATTATATTATATAAGGTTGGTTTGGTTTCAAAAATTTTCCCGAACCTAGCGTACGGTTTGAGAAAAAAAAATCGATTGATTTTTAGATCAATTTGAAAATAGACGGATTGGTTGGTTTAATTTTTACGGTTAGATCGGTTTAAATGCTCACCCCTAAGCAATGGTTCGAGCGTCGAAAATCTTTCGGATGATTAGGTAATTTCGTTTTCTTTTCCTTTTCTCAAGTTTTTAGAAATTTCAAATAAATTAAGTGTATTCAAAATAAACAATGCACATAAGAATGTGGCAATGTACAAGCAAAATATATATTTTTCCTCACTTTTTTTTTGAAAAATTAATCTTTCATATATATATATATATATATATATATATATATATATATATATATATATAACTTAGCCTGCTTGTTTACAAGCAGCCAATCGGGTTCCAAGCTCTGATAAAAGGAGAAGGGCTTATGAATAAATTTATCTAAAATTTAATTCTTCTGTAATGAATAAAAAGAATTTTGAAAAAAATAATATTTTTTTATTCAAGTTAGGGCTTGGCCCTAGCCCGGCCCTAACGGCCTAGGGTTCGGGCTTGGATAGGCCAAGATTTTCTCCCATTGGGCCCGGCCTGAAGCCTAGTCTGGCACGGGTCCTCTTAGGGCCCGCTGGGCCAGCCCAAGCCCGACCTATTAACACCTCTATGTTGTGTTAAGTATTTTCTTTTCATATTATAGACGTGTTTTACGAATATAATAATTAAAATAAAATCCTAATATGTTGGTATGTTGCTTTTGTAGAACCTAAAAATGCTTAAAATTGAATAGTGGTAAAATAAGGACACTATAAATTACATAGATCATTCTTTCTTTCAAATAAAGATTATTTAATTGAGTTCATGCTTCCTCAACGATATTGTATAGAAGCTTTGTTTGTTGATTAGTAATGTTACATTTATGAAAGATTAACAAATTATTTAATTGAGTGTAATTAGCGTCTATTGATCTCTACACTCGCGTGTGTTTGTTTAAGCTTCACTTCTTATTTCTTGGATAAAAGATTAACAAATTTTGACTATTGCACTTTGTTTGAGAAAGCATGGTTTAAGAAAAATTCTTTTTGTAGATTTGTTTTCAAATGTTAGACAAGCTCAATTGTAGGAGAAGGGGACGCCCCAAGGGATGACGCGAAGACCCCAAAGACAGGCACTGGCCAACCCCTTGAAGGGAAAGGCCTAGGGCCAATGCATGAAGGGAAGGCCATATTTGACCCCTCAGGGGGCCTGAGCGGATCCCAAAGAGGTTAGCCCCCTCAAATAGGGAAGGCCACAGAAAACCCCTAGGCAAAGGAGCACGCTGTCGACCCTTTTTTAAAGGCTATGTGCGTATTGTGGTGTGTGTGTGGGGGGGGGGGGGGGGGCAAACACTTGATCCAGCCACTCTTGCAAACAAAATAGGCAACCTAAAAATTTTTGGTTAACAAGCTTGTTTAGAAGCCCTACCAACAAAGAAAAACCAAGTGAAAAGGAAAATTTGCTCATAGGACATTTGTTGTGGAACAAACTTTTAATGTGGTTGCCACCTGTTATAGGAATTTTCATCCAATTCCGTATGTAATAATAATTAATAGTTACTAAATATTTTTAGTGACTTTTCTACCAACACCTTCAATGACAATTCTCAACAGCCTTGTTTTAGCGTCACTATATAAAAGTCACTGAAAACATAAAGTGACCATTATTTGTCACTGAGGTAGGAGGGAAATTCTTTCAACCCGGGTAGCAGTCAAATTTTTTTCTTTGTTGTCTATATGACAAGGATGGGGAACACTTATCACATTTTGAAGGAGTGCAAGATTGTGAGACAAATATGGGTTTTTATCTAATATCTAAGTTTATGAAATCTCGAAGACGTTTGGGGGGTTTAACTACATGATTGGTGGCTAAAAAAGGAGAAAAGCTTGAACAAGGAGGACTTAGAGATGGTTATGGTGCTATGCTAGCTTCAATGGAAATAGACGAAATGAATAAGTATTGCAATGGAAAGTTGATGTTTTTACGAACCGGAACAAGCAAAAGCTTTAATTAGCTGCTGACCAAGCCACTGCTTTTGCAATATAGTCGGTCTTTGAGTTGATTGAATTGGAATTGGACAACATCGACGTTGCTTCCGCCCTAAATCACAAGGAAAGCAAGGAGTCTCCAATTTGGAATATTGATCATGCTTGACAAAATAGCATATTAAGTTAGACACCGGCAATGTGACCTACGGGAAATAGTGTTGCACATTAATTAGTCATAAATACTATATTTATAGAAGAATTTGAGTCACGAATTAAAGATGTTCCCCTTTTTTAATGCCATCCATTACTTAAGATGTAAGCTCACCTGACTGAGCAACAGAATCATTATCTAATTTCAAGAAGAATCCTATCTATGTGAGCAAACTAATTTGATATCCTTCTTTTGAATCAATTACTTTTTACTATATAATATAACTCTCAATAATTAGAGAATATCCGTCAATCCCAGTCAAACTGGGAGATCGATAATTATCCTATCAGAGATTGTGATGTGATCCTCGAGGATCCTAACGGATTCCTAGAGGATCCTAACGGATTCCTAACACATCTGGCCCACGGTCCAGTCCTATTAGTAGTCTTCTCCTACACTATATAAATGGGTCGACCCCCAGGTATGACACACAATCCTTAATGCTTTTTCAGAGTTACTATTTTGTAGCTGCGCTCTGATTTAAACATTGGAGAGTTCTCTGCTGGGAACCCCACCTAAAGGTCACTCGTTTTCTATCTTGCAGGTCATCGGTCCACGCTCGGGTTCTGTAACGTACGCGGAGCATATTTTTAGCAGCAATATTTTGGCGCCATCCATGGGACCCGCCAGCCTAGCCAATCGACCTCAAGAAAATTTAAACACTTATTTTGTAAGCGACGACAACGTGTCAAAATTGCCAACACAAATGCAGCCATTGCGGTTCTCCAACTCGAGGAGTGATCAGCCTCACCGCCACCGTCGTTGGTGGCAATCAGCCACAACCAAAATTACAAGGCAGTGCTAATGGAGTCTTGGCCACCGCAATCAGCCGAACCGCCACAGCGGGGTTGCTGTATCAATAGAAAAGAAGAAAAAAAAGTGGGAGTATCTGCACCAGGATGAGGCAGCATCGTCGCGCATAACCTGCAGATCGCCGCCCTCATGGGCAAAACCCTAAACAGCTACCCAATCAACATCACCTACAAGGGAAACCCTATGCCCACTCAACCATCAAACCACCGGCGTCCCTAATCACCGGCGGTGGCCAACCGACGGCACCATTGTCAAAAGGTCCACGAAAAAGAAACAAGAAAAGAGGAGGTAGAAGCACTGCCAGCAGCAGCTCTGCCGCCGATATCCTGACCAAGCACACAAAATCGACGGCCGGTCTTCGCTCATTCACTCATATCCGATCAGTTGTAATCAATGGAAGCTAGCTTGCTATCGAAAACCCCGGCGTCCCAAGCGAACGTCACCACTGCAGTGCCTCCAGTAGACCAACACTGTCGAGATGCGCACTACCGTCAACAGTGGCAGCGTGACGCCACCGCGACTAGTTTATGCAAGTCTCTTGTGTCTGATCTTAACAATGAGGGCTTGAAACCTTCTCAGATTACCAGGGTTTTGAATGTGATGAAGCCCAGTGAAGAAGCTGATGTAACTCCAAGACATTGTTCTAGTATTATACGCGTTGAAAGAAAAAATAACGTAGGAAAAGAATGTTATGGGATTATCAAACATTTCCAAGAAAAAATAACGTAGGAAAAGAATGTTATGGGATTATCAAACATTGCTGTGGATTTAGCTAGAGATGGTTCTTTAAGAAGTGTATTTTGGGCTGATGGAAGGTCAAGGGCATCATATGCGCAGTTTGGTGATGTTGTCGTATTTGATGTGACTTACATGACTAACAAGTTTAGGATGCCATTTTCTCCATTTGTTGGAGTAAATCACCATCGATAGTCGATATTGTTTGGAGCTGTATTGCTAGAAGATGAGACAGAGGCAACATTTACATGGTTGTTTGAGCATTTTTTGCGTTGCATGTTTGATAGGCCCCAGCTGCAATCATCACTGACAAAGATGGAGCTATGAGAAATGCAGTTGCAAAAGTGTTTCCAAATGCTCGACATCGTTTTTGCGCATGGCACATCAAGAAGCATGTTATGGAGCACCTACAACCTCTACGATCTCGTTACAACGACTTTCATGAAGCCTACACCGATTTGACCAAAAGTGAGACTATTGAAGATTTTGAGGCCAGGTGGGTGGAGTTGAATGAGAAATATGACTTAAAAGAAAATTCTTGGATCCAAAACATGTACAACTTACGGGGAAATCAGGCAAAGTCGTTTCTCAAAGATACTTTTTTTGCTGGCATGACTACAAGTGGACAAAGCGAAAGCATACATTCATTTTTTGACGGGTATGTGAATTCTAATACCATGTTGAATGAGTTTGTTTTGAAATAAGATAAAGTCATTTATAGTAGAAGGTATGATGAGGAAGATGAGGATTTTATGGCCATTAATTCAAAAGTAGTATAAGGGCTGCAATTTTCAAATGTTTGCTGTGATAAAGCAAAGCCTGTTCCTTGGCCTCCTGATCAATGTCGTGGAAAACATACAGCGTGTCTGGGCATGTAAAGTTGCTCTTTCATTGCAGCCCTTATACTTCTCGTCATCCTTGTAGTGGTCCTCGAGATCAATGTCTCCATAAATTGAGAATAACTCATCAATGCCTCCCAAACTGCCGCTGTGGGTTCATGTCACAGATTCTTAGGACCGCGACTAAAGCTCAAATCCAAGAGTAATTCCATAGTCAATCTTCATCAATATAGGCATCTACCATAATCACATGCTACTACCCCTGTATTTCTATCCGCCATATGATCAAAAACTCTGCCAGAATCTACCATACTCCCACACTTAGAATACATCGCAATCACCTCCGCTTCACGTTAGCAAGTGTATTTCTGCGATCTCGAGAAGGATCATTAGATTCCATAGCATTTTCACTAACAACGTACATAATTTCCTTTCTTGTATATTTGGTGATAGATTGCACTACTGAGTGAACTTTTCATTTGGACAAACTGTAAATTGTCACAAATGTCCACATAATTACATCCAAATTCAGTAAGACCAGCTGAAACCAAAGCATCAGTTGTTAGCTGCCAAAAAAATGAAAATACTAGTTAGTAGTGTTGTCTTATAGGCTAAAAGCAGTGTCATGCATCACAAGACTACTCCACCCCCCCCCCCCCCCCCACAAAAAAAAAAAAAACCCCCAAACCGTGAGAAAAATGACAACAAGGACCAAAAAGAAAGGAAATTAGACACTTAAATGCCCCAAAAAGAAAAAAAAAACTGAAAATTGGACTTCTAAGGCTTCGTTTGACAAAATTTTTTTTTTGATTTTCAGTTTTTAAAGAGCAGTTTTTTAAAGAGTAGCTTAATTTTTTTTTTTTTATAAAAACAAGTGGGTGTTTGATAACCTCTTTTTTTTTAGGTTTTTTTTTTTGGTGTTTGGTAACCCTTTTTATTTTGACTTTTTTTTTTGGTGGTTTGCGGTGGCGGTGGTGGGGCGTAGCGGTGGTTAACGGTGGTGGTGGTGGTGGCCGACGGCCGGAGGTGGCTGCCGGCAGTCACCGGCGGTGGTGGCCGGCGGCCGGAGGTGGCTGCCGGCAGTCTCCGGCGGTGGTCGCCGGCGGCCGGAGGTGGCTGCTGGCAGTCACCGGCGGCCGGAGGTGGCTGCCGGCCGTCTCCGGCGGTGGTCGCCGGCGGCCGGAGGTGGCTGCCGGCAGTCTCCGGCGGTGGTCGCCGGCGGCCGGAGATGGCTGCCGACAGTCTCCGAGGGTGGCTGCCGACGGCCAGAGGTGGCTGCCGGTGGTCGCCGACGGCCGGAGGTGGCTGTCGGCAGTCTCCGGCGGTGGTCGCCGGCGACCGGCAGTCTCCGGCGGTGGTCGCCTGAGGTGGCTGCCGGCGGTGGGAGGGTGGTGGTGGTGGTCGAAAAAAAAAACCAAAAGTGAAAAAAAAAACCAGTTTTTGGAGTTTTTTTTTTACTCTGCAGTTTAAAAACTGATTTTTTAAATTGAAAAAAAAATGGTTACCAAACGTTCCTTTTTTTTTCAGTTTTTAAAACTGAAAAAAAAAAGAGGGAAAAAAAGAGTGTCAAACGGGGCCTAAGTAATCCAAGTACAACTTATATCCAGCAAACAATCAAAATAACAAAAAAAAAAAGTCCCCAAAATGTGAAAAGCTTTACCCCAAGAAGGAGTAATATCCTCATCACTGAGAAAAAACTTAACCCCTATATCTGCAACTAAAGATCGGTAAAGATGCAACTTTAAGCTGATCACTGTGAAAAGCTTTTGGCAAAAACAGTTGGAAATGCTTGCCCAGTATGCAAACATAAAATCTGTTGGAAGTGCTTGCCCAGCATGCCAACATAAAGTACACGTGCTTTTTGCATGAAGATCAAAGCACACATTCTGTTGGAGGTGCTTGCGCAACTAAAGAGTAAGTTGATGCGTCTTAACCCGGCAAGTGCTTTTTGCATAAAGATCAAAGCACACATTCTATTTAATCACCAACCGGCAGCCAAATCATAAAGCCTTTACATGGCGTTCATGAACTCAAGTCCCATTCATCAGTGAAAACCATTTGGCTGCCGGTTGGTGAATTGACGGGGAGTGCCTTTATGGTTGAATCCATCACAATGGAGATTGAAGTATCGTTTGATCTAAGTCAGAGATATTGAATTGAATACTCACATGGTTCTTTAGTTGCAATTCCAAGCGCCGACTATAGAGAGGAAATTAGAGGAAAGGTGCGACGGCCGGTGATGAGAGTATTGTGTGTGCTGGTATGAGATATATATATATATATATATATATATATATATATACATATATAGTATATTGGTTGCTCAGTGCTACGGTGGGAGGAGAAAGCCCCGGCGTTGGTGATTTTTGCGATGGGTGACTGCGTGGAGGTAGAAAAAAGCCGGAGTTGGTATTTTTGCGGTGAACGACGGGGTAGAGGCTGACGGCCGGCGATTATGCCCTATGGTCTGATGAGAGAGAGAAATTGAAGGGGAGAGAAGACACAGAAAGAGAAGGATGGCCCGTGACGCGGCAGTGATGGGTGGTGTCATCTCCGGCAATCGGGCGAGGCGACAGTGGCTGATCTTGAGGGAGGAGAGAGACTTGGGAATGTTGGGGTTGGTGGGTCGCCGGTGTGGAGGCTGGCCGGCGACAGTGGCCGGCGAATAGGGATTGTCTGGTGTTGACTGATCTGTTAAAAGAAATAGAGAGAGAATGACGGGAGAGAAGAAAAAAGAGGTATAAAGAGCCGACCAAAATGACGTAGTTTTAGTTCTTAGTCTTAGGCAATTTACATAAGACTAACAACATATTTGCTTTCCCTTATAAATATATAAATTTCCAACTAATCTCCGACCAAACCTTGCTAGCCAACCCTATGCCCCATCACCTTCAAGATCCAAATAGAACAAAATCCTTCTCCTTATAGAATTCTAAGGAAAAAAGATGCTAATTTGAAAAAGAAAACAAGAAAACTAAATTATATGCCCAATCATAGATCTCCAATTTCAAAAACCTATCATGAGGCCATTTAACTTTGGATAGATGGTCGTAAATTCGGTAGGGTGGTGGTCGTCATGTGGGTAGTGTGAGAAATTGGCGTGTGAAGACGGCAACGTCGATTGCGCAGATCTGAGGAGACATAGCCCCTAAATGACTGTTCTTTATTCTTTAGCAAAAAATAATATTCCGTGATGAAGAGACATATGAAGAAGAGGATGACGGTGCAGATGCGGTTGACATGTAATGTTTGCACAGTGGTGATGGGTGGGGGGGGGGGGGGGGGGGGTTCTTGGTGGTTGGGAATGTGGAACGTGGGTAAAGTGTTGATGGTTTGAGTTCTTATGGTTTTGGGGGGTGAGGGTCGTAAGATCTAAATTGTGTTTTTATTTTTTATGGATACTCCAAACCTTATTTTTTATGGATACTCAAAACCTTATTTTATTTTTAGAACAAACATATTTGCTTCCATGTCATCATCTTACAATGAGATGGACCATAAAATAAAGAAATAAGTGGACAAAACATGTTCTGGAAAGGACATTTATCAATATTGCAAAATTTTCCCTTAAAAATGTTACTGTCAGTGAGATTTAGTTAAACATTTGACTAATTTGGGTTGAAAAATCAATTCAAAGTACTGATTTTGTACGTTCAAAACATGAATTACTCAATCTGGAGATGATGTATATTCTGGAGCACAATTTTGACACTAGGCCTATATTTAAATCGATAGTTATAATAATGAAGTTATTACAAGTGAATCCCTATTATCAATATTGACAAAGTAATCTGAACTTTGATTTTGATAGATTGTACGCAAATTTGTCGTCTTGAATGAATGGACTAGGCTAATATGAGATGTGTACCTTTTAAGATTGTTCGGAAAATAAACTTTGGCCCGGTTAACGTGGAATCAAATGAGAAGATACTACTAACTGCTCACATTAAAAAAATGAAAAAGAAATGTAGGTTTTAAAAATTGTAGTCTTAAACGTCCGTATTAACTGTTTATTTACCATTTTCAATTTTTATATTAGCAATGATGACTAAAAAAATTTCTTTTGTTATGTATTTTTATTATTTTTTATTTTTGTTTTGAAAAAAACTCACTCAAATAATGAAAAAATCTTAAAACACCTATCACCTATAGGTATTTTCGCCCTTTCCATATAATTTCCTACCCAGTGTCAGAAAAAAATGATTCACATTTTCGCCCCTCAATGTCACGTCGCCATCAAACACACCTCTACTCATCATCTCTCTCTTCTTTTCTCATATTAAAAAAAAATTCTCGCATAACCATGATATTTTGTCAGTAGTAATTCTTTGGAAGGAAAAACAGGAGTACCATGGTAAATATATATGTAAAAAATAAGGACAAGATGAGAAAAAAGGATCAAATTGTTCCTAAAAATGATAACCGGCATGATTTGGCCAAAAAAAGTAATTGAAATTAAAAATGGTTTAAATAAGCTATGTTAAGAGGTTGCAAAGGGCCGAGCTTGTGCAGCCCAGCCCGAGCCCAGAGGGCCAGAAAACGGGCAGAGCCAAATAGGGCTTCGGGCCTGAGAAACCGGGCCGGGCCCGGGCCCAAAGTTGGGAAATCCAAGCCCTGTCCAAGGCCAAGTCCTAGGCCCTAATTTTAGGACCGGGTCGGGCCCGGGCTCCTTTTTTATTTATATTCTTATTTTGTGTTGCAAAAATTTTAACACTAAAATAAAATTTTTGATAGACCCTCCTCCTTTTATACGGGCTTGTGACCAATTGCTTGTAATTTTGAAAAAATAAGAATGATTAGCAGTTGATTAGTTAAGCATTTTCATCTAATACATCTGCTCTTACTTTCTCTTATCAAACATTTTGCATTTTCTCTTGACAATTTCACCTAATTTCATACCACTGCTTTTTGTTATCTAAACTCAACAATGGATACCTACAAGACTACAAAAATTTTTCAATGATATTTTTAAAAATTTCACTCAAACATACCTCTAGCTTTGTATTTTACGTAGTATTATGTATTTCATTAGAAGCATGAATCATTAGACCACTTTTACTATGAATTTTTTCGTACTTTCTGGAGTTATGTTTCCCATTTATATCGCCTAAATTGTGTTGTTTCTAGTTCCTAGACAAACAAAGATATATTTTCTCTTCATAATTCCATGAAACTAGTGCAGAAGAGGATTGCAAGTAAAATTTGATAAAGAAATAGAAACCATCATCATGAGTTGAAAAGAAATGTCCATGTCTAAAAAGTTAAATAAAAACAAAAAAATATGAGGTATAGAGAGAGAGAGGCGTGACAAAGAATGGGAAAGAAAAAAAAAAGTGACTCAAAATGGTTTAGGGCCAAAGCGCCGGGCCAGAATAGAGCCAAAAAAAGGGCAAAAGAGAGGGCCAGAAACCAAGTAGGGGCCAGGCCTGACCCAGGCCTTTTTAAGGCCGGGCTGGGCTTTTTTGGAAATTTTCTTGGCCTGGCCCTGGCCCTATGGACAGGGCTGCACTGTTCACCATTTAGGGCCGGGCCAGCCTGGGCCATTTAAGGGCCGGGTCTGGCCGGCCCACGGCAGCCCGGCCGGCCCTTTTGACATCTCTAGCTATGTTACTCACTTCTCCCACTTCGTTATGTGGGAGACTAAAATGGTCCACATGACCTTTTTTTAAATTATACTCCATCCGTCCCTAAAAAACTGATCATATTTCTTTTTTAGGCCGTCTTACAAAAAATTGATCACTTCCAAATTACGAAAGATTCTGTAGGTATTTTTACATATTTACCCTTCTTATACTTTTTTATTCTATTTCTCTCACCACATTTAATTCTCTACCAACTTATTTTCTCTCACCTGCCCCACCACTTTACACTTTTTTATTCTATTTCTCTCTCCACATTTAACACTTTACCAACTAATTTTCTCTCTCATAGCCCACTCTCTTTTCCCTATCTCTAAAGGGTAAAAGGGGGAAGACACACAATATATAACATAAATCCTTAATATACGTGCAAACTCAAATGGATCACTATTTAAGGGACAGAGGGAGTAATTATTAAGTAAATCTCCGGTACTTAATTGTGATTGTGGGTAGTTTATCTCTAATAAACTACATGGAAGTTGTGGACGGTTCTAACTTCCATTATGGATTGAAGTTTGTATAAAAGGTTATGTAAAGCGAAAATGGTTCCTAGCCTAATAATTTTAGATGCCTGAAATTTTCATCATCTCTCATCATGAAGAGACTTGCATAGGACAAAAGGCTCTTTTACTTACCAAAATATACGACATATATTATAATAAAGTTTGCATATGTTTGGATGGGCAAGTTCATTAGGCATAAACATTTCGTGAAGCAGGTATAAATTCGTGAATTTATTTGGATAAGTGAAGAGAAACAACAATACTTATCAATCATGACTAGAGGCAAGTCATTAGTCTTGATTTATTCATAAATAATGCTAATGGTTGGTATTAGAGCCACTCTTAACCATATTGATTAGCATTGTTGTTCTTTATTCACATATATGGTTGTCATTTTAATGCATCCATATAGTTATATTCGTTAATGTCAAAGAATTGAGAAGTAAAACGAAATATTAGTGTTTTGATGGCCTTATTTGAAGTTGTAACCATTTATTTAGAAAGTTTGTAAAAAGGCTCTCATGGTTGTAATTGTTTATTTTTTGATATCATGTATTAGGCTTATTTGATGAATTTTAATTTCTATTTATGCTAAGTTATCAAGGCGTTTGATATAAAAGGCAATGAGAAATTCATCATTTTTGTTATGGTTATTACTGTAACACCTTTAAAGCCAAGGCTTGATCCATTTTGGTTAGCCTTTTAGAAATATTATCCAATATGTTTGTGATAGAAAATTTGTTACTTTGATAAAGTTACAAATTTTGAATGATCATTAATATTTTTGAATATTATTGTGAGTGTTGTAACAGTTACGTTAATATAAGGGTTTGTTAAGGGATGATTTTATTTATAAAATTGTGAACATCAAAGTGATTTTTAAAAGTAACCACAATATTTTAATTCATCTTGATGTGTGATTTTTGTTTTTTTTCAATAACATCAGGTTTAAAAATATTTTTGAATAAATAGCATGAAAATGTATCAAACTATATAAAATAATCATTGGCCCTACAAGGGAAAGACTAAATTTGTAGGATTAAATAGAATAAGATAGTTGAAAAGACAGTAAGAGTAAAAGGTTTTTATGCCCACATATAATAAGAATCTCCTTTTTTTAATGCCTAAAACAATTAGACTTATTACTCAAGATCAATCCCAACCATGATGCAACAAGAAGGAATGAATATTGATTATGGATACAACATTGGTTAATCCATGTTTATAGTTAATGCTTCAAGATAATGATTATATATTCTTGATCTAATATTACAGTTATAACTACTTCGTTTATGGATTTTGAATCATCGCATATTCTATTGCTAAATGGTGATAATTTTCTGAATGGAAACACATAATTCTCTCGACATTAGGATGCATGGATTTAGATTTAGCATTTCATATTGGACGAACCAACCATCCCCATGGAATGAAGTTCTGCCAAGGAAAAGGGTGCATATGAGACGTTGAAGCAGTCAAACCGCCTAAGTTTGATGCTCGTTAAGTCTCATATCAATAAGAGTATTAGAAGTTCTATCCCTAATTTTGATAAGGTTAAAGACTTCCTAAAGACTATTGAAGAACAATTTGTAAAGTCTGATAAGGCAATGGCCAGCACCCTATTGAATAGACTCTTACGAAAAAGGCATGACAATACAAAGGGTGTGTGTGAGCATATTATGGAAATGATGGACAATGCAACTCAACTTAAGTCCTTTGAGATAGAGATTTCTGAGACATTTCTTGTTCACTTTATCCTTTTGACTCTCTTCCTGTGGAGTACGGATATTTCAAATTTCATACAACACATGTAAGGATAAATAGTTAATTAATGAACTTTTGACTATGTGCGTTCAAGAAGAAGAGAGACTTAAGCACGAGAACCTAGAAAGTGTTCACCTAGTGACTCGTGGAAGGAAAAATCATAACATGGTAAAGGTATCTTTGGGATCGATAAAGAAGGTAAGGATCATTCAAGTAAGATGGCGAACAAAAGTGCTTCTTTTCAAGAAAAATGGACACATGTCTTAAGTATAAGAAATGGCTCAAAAAGAAAGGTAATCTATTTTCTTTTGTGTGTTATGAATCCAGTTTGGTTAATTTTCATTATAATAGCTGGTAGATTGATTTAGGTGCTACAATTCATGTTGCCAATGTCATGCATGGATTCCTTAGCTTCAGGCAGCCAATAGGCAGTCAACAAGCCATCTATTCAAGAAATGGGATGCATTTACATGTGGAACATGTTGGAACTTTTAGATTAGTTTTGCAGTCTAATTTTGTTTTAGACCTTCAGAGCACCTTTTTATTCTTTTGCTTTCTGGGAACTTAATTTCTCTTCCGAAACTTGTATCCTTAGGTTTTGGTTTTTAATTTTGTTGGAAAAGATTTTAATTTGCTAAAGAATCCTTGTGTAGTTGGTTCTGGGACCTTGGTAGATGGTTTGTATAAATTAAATTTTAATTCCATTACTGAACAAACATTTTTTGTTAGTATTAATGATGAGAACTCCTCTATGTTATGACATATGAGATTAGGGCATATCTCAATGCAAAGATTAAATTAGTGACTGATAAAGTTTTACAAACGCTTAATTTCTTTAATTTTTCAACTTGTGTGGACTGCATCAAGGTTAAGGATACGAATAAGATCAACAAAGGTTCTAAGAGGAGTTCTCAGGTTCTTAAGATCATGCACACAGATATCTTTGGACCATTTGATCATGCTTATCTAAATGTATGAGAGATATTTTATCTCATTAATTGATGATCATACAATAAACACGTATTTCTATCTTTTATTTCATAAGAATAAGGTCCTTGAGGCTTTGAAATCTTTCAAGAGAGAGGTAGTGAAACAATTACGTAAAAGTATCAAAATGTAAGGTCAAACATGAGTGAAAAATATTATGGGAGGTACAAAGAAATGGGACAAAGACCTTGTCCATTAGCAGAGTTCCTTAAAAAAGAAGGCATTATGGTTCAATGCATGATGCCTGGCAAACGATATCAGAATGAAGTCGCTGAAAGAAGAATAGAGCTCTAATAAACATGTTGAGGACAATGACGAGCAATAATATTTCCATATTTGTATGGAGCGAGGCCCTCAAGACATCGGTGTATATCTTAAATAGGGTACTATCTAAGGCATGAACTAAAACTCCTTTTGAGATGTAGAAAGGATAGAAACCAAGTTTAAGAAACTTACATAGATGGGGAAGTTAAATTGAAGCTAGAGTTTACAATCCACAATTAAAGAAGTTGGACCCAAGGACGGTCAGTGGATATTTCATTGGCTATGCAGAGAAGTTCAAGTAATACAGATTCTAATGTCCTTCACACACCCTACGAATTGTTAAGTTCATTGCGGATGTTAACATCAGCGGGAGTGGTCAAATGATAGTTTTCGAGCAACTGCTGCAACACCCCAAAATCTGAGGTTGGTTTACTATAAAAAAAAAACCCAACTAATTAATCTTTTGACCTTCAGAAATTTGGTGAGCAACAATATTTTTGTCAACTTTAGCGACATTTGTTTTAAATGAAATGTTGGAGGTTAGTGGAGCTGAGTCTTATAGTTTATAACCCTAAGCGACAAAGTTTATTTTAGAAATCATAAGTTACAATCTAACGTTAACAATTATAAGTGATATTGATTGAAGTGTTTAGTGACAATTAGCGTGACCAAATTTTTTTGGGCAATCTTTTAGTGGTGATTAGTGAAGCGGGGTTATGTAACAACCCGTTAAGTTATTCCAGTACATTAATTTATCGTAAATGGTACTTTGGGTCTTTTCGTAATATTAAAAAGTTTTGGGTAAACTTTAAAAATTACCTAAACTCTAGGGGGTTTTGGTAATTTTTTATTTTTTGGGTTTTTATATATATAAAACACTATAGAGCAGCTGGCCTTAATTCTTTTCTCCATACTCTTCGGAAAATCGGCAAATAGAAGAGAGAGAGAGAGTAGAGAGAGAAAGTGAAAAAAGAGAGAGAATAAAAAGAGATTTGGATCGAAATTAGAGTGGGAGAATTGAAGCTTGTGTTTAAGAGGAGAATTTCATAAGGTAAGCACCCCATAAAACCATTCCATTCGGTGTACGTATTGGAGATATATATATATATATATATATATATATATATATATATATATATATATACACTTTTATATACATGTTTTTCTTCGCTTAAAATCCCGTAAATTTGATCATGGATCGTATATTGAGGTTATAGAATGTATTAGGGTGTTAGAGAAATGAATTAGAGCAACGAAAATGAAGCAAAATTGGAAAATTTTTTGAAAATTAGCGTTGATGTATTTTTCGGGTTACTGTTCACACTGAAGAAGACGATGAACACTAACTGGTGGTGGAGCATGGGATGGCCTCCGGCCACTTTTCCAGCAAAAAGTTTTTACAGTCGTGATGTACTTTCATTTTAGAATTTCTGAGAAATTTTCAGATTTTTCTGATATCGTTTGATTTTTTTTATATTTTACGTAAGTTTGAAATTTCTAAAATCCGTTTGAACTACTTAAAGTAATTATTTAATTCTGAAGATTTTTGGGTACTGTACATTTATGTGTTTCAAAGATATTCCATTTCAAATTTCAGAAATTGTAAAGGTGATTTGATGAAATTTTCGTATCGCATTAGTTTGGGCAAAATTAATTATTTAATAATAGTTTTAATGTTGTTTTTTGCCTGATTTTAGTTTCTATAATTTTCTTACATATTTTAAGGCCATAATAAAAATTATGGGATTTTTTTTCTTGACCTAGAAATATTAATGGCTATTTTTGGGCTTTTAAAATTATTTTTAATTCAAAAGTAGTCAAAATTTAGAAAATTCATATTTTAACTTGTTATAATGTTTTAAGCTCTGAAAGTACTTTATAAATATTTATTATGAATTTTGAGGTATCATAATGCCCTAAGGAGTGTGTGGGGTTCCTAGTTAGGTTTGGACGTACGTGGGATCCATTTCAATTTGAGTTATTTTAAGAGTATTGGGGCAAGCAACGTTTAAAAAATTAGCATTGGGTTCATAGTATTTTGAGATTAGAGTGCTGTTTAGCAGTGCATAACTTGGACTGAGGTAAGGGATTTTTATCCAAACCAAACACCTCTTATTTGATTTCATATACTATTCTGATTTGTTATCGCAATTTGTTTGGACTCTGTTATGTTGATACAAGTTGCATTGTTTGTCTTATAAACCTTTTATTGAGTCTTAAAAACGTTTATTGTAACTTTTATCAGTGCTCATCAATTATTGTCTATCGAGCATTGAATGACATGTTGCATTATCGAATTTTTTTCATTCTATTAATTGACATGAGATTCTACATATTGGTGTGTTTTGGCTAGAGTTGGTGTATGTTGGAGGATATCGGTGTGGATTAGTACCTTAACGGACTAGTTGATGTATTGGTGTAAGCTAGTACCTTGACAGACTAGCCGGTGTATTGGTGTGGGCAAGTGCCTTTATGGACTAGCCGGTGTAAAGTGTTAGTAAGCATCGCCTTTGTGGATTTGCTAAGTGATTTCCCTGCACTGCTTGTGTGGCTTTGCATTTGTTCATGTTCAATAGTAATCGTGATTGTTTGCATCGTATTTGAAAATTGTATTGACTTCTGATCGAATTGGTTATGATTCTTTTGAAACTCTTGAAATTTTTTTTTTTGAATTGTATCTGTGAATTATTTGTAATTTCCTCATTTGAGCGACCTTACTGAGCTCTCAAAAGCTCACTCCCCTTTGACTTCTTCTTTGCAGGTGATAACCAACAATAGAGAATTTAAGTTAGTATTGCTCATTAGAACCCCTGCGTGGGTAAATATTGTTATTTGAAGTTTTCAGACTTAGATTTGATGTTTCATGACAGCCTACTTAGAGTATGATTTAAATTGATGGTTTAGCTGCTCTGACTGCTTGTGTATTATCCTGATGATGACTGTCCATTGGTTATGAGGTTATCATTGTCTTAATGTCATTGATCGATTGATTATTAACTTTCTGAAAATTTCGGGACGTTACAACTGTAGGATGCAGTGTCAATGCCTGCAGATAAAGATAAGTTGATTGTTATTGAAGGTAATCATTTGAATACAATTGAAGAACAACTAATTCAGGAAGAACCACTTTATCTAGAAGAAGCACTACAAGAAAAATGACTATTAGCGACGAAATTTAAAGATGGAATCAATTATGTCTCTAAAAGTCACCTAATCCGACGGAATTGAGTGACGGAATTAGATTTCGTCACTATTATTACTCCAAATATAGTGGAGGGAAAAAATGCGCGAGAAAGAAAAATTTGCGACGGAACAAATGTTTTAGCGACGGAATTTAGTGATGGAGTTTAGTGATGGCGTTATTTCCGTCCCTAAATGTGTTATTCTTATTTTTAATTAAAAAATGCTTTAACTAATTATTGAAATATAGCAGAATATATATAATAAAGCAAGAATATATATACACATACATAAAACAAAACAAACGGGAAGAGAACAAGCGGTTCAGAATTCAGTCGCACAAAAGAACACAGCAGTGGCGGCAACCCTTCGCGCCACCATCTCTCCCACCCCGTCGTGATTGTGGAGGCAACGTTCACCCTCTGAAGGTTTGTGCGAAGCCCCTTGCTCCATCTTCTTTCAATAATGGCTTTGATTTTTGTATGAAGCCTTAAAACCTTGATTGACGTAATAATTAAATTAGGGCTCTTGTTCGTTTGGATCTTTAATTTGCCGATTATCCTCTGACTCTCATCTTCTTGCCAGGTAATTCTTCCTCTTCCTCACACTCTCACATCTCAATCCCTTTCTCTAGTTTTAATTCCTCTCTCATTCTCTTTCTCTAGTTTTAATCCATGTAAAAGAAGAATAATGGTTGTTCATATATTGATTACAATCAGATTATGGTTAGAGATGGGTTATCCTTTTCCTCCAAGAAAATAGATGAACAATGGCTTCCTTTTCTAGGTGATAGTTATGGCTACTGTGTTTGGCATTTGGAATTTTGAGTGGGTGAGCCCCAAGTTGTCCCGTTGGTAGAGCTGGTAGTGATCACCAGAGAAGTAATCATGTTTAAAATTGACAATTAAGGATTTTAATGCCTGTGTTCAAGTTTAATAATTAAGGATTCTGCATAATCAGGGCTTTGATTTTTCCAATCAAGTGGGTCTTCAATCTGCCATTTGGGTCTTCAATCTACATAATCACCCCTTGATTGGTGGCACACTGAAGGTTTGTACGAAGGTCCCTTGCTCCCACAATTTCTATCTGGCTTTTGCTTTTTCTTTTCTCTCCCAGTCTCTGTGCTCGTTTCGTGTGATGATGTTTGACACCATACTTTTGCTACATCACCCACTCAAAATTCCAAAGATCTTGCTCTAAAGATCTTGCTCTTGGTTAATGGTTTCAGTTGGTGCACTGAAAGCCACTTTATCTCAACATGCTATACATGTCAACAGATAATTACTTTAGTACTTGAAATAACCTTCTGCGCATTCCAATAATATCCTAGATGATAGGGTATGAATTACGTATGTTTTTGGTGATACTTGTTTTTCGCTAACGTGAGGATCCACGTCCTAGACGGAAATGTAACTAGAGTACGTTTTTCCTTTAATTTCATCGGCAGGAGGATGTCTGAGGTGGACGAGGAGTCCAAGTAGGTTTCTTACACTCACTACAAGAAAAAAAGTTTTTTTTGACGGACTTTTAGCGACGGATTCGAATCCGTCGCTAAAAGTCACTTTTACCGACGAATTTTCTGTCAATAAAGGTCCGTTGTTAAAAAAACTTTTCCGAGGGATTTTTTGTCGGTAAAGATCTTTAGCGACTGATCTTTACCGACGGAATATTCCGTCGCTAATTTTTATTATTGATTTTCTCCCTTTTTTCTTTTGCCAAAAAAATTTGAAAATGATTTTTACCGACGGACTTTTGCCAACGAAATAAATCCGTCGGTAAAAGTTAAAATTTTTGAAATTTTTTTATGATCTTTAACAACAGATTTTTGGAGACGACCAAAATCCGTCGCTAAAAGTCCTTAATATTAAAAAACCCTACCCCTTCGTTCTTTTCTCCCCGCCGCTACACCATTCCCTTCTTCTCTCTCGCAGTCTCTCTCTAACCCTAAATCGTAACCACTCACCTCCCACACACCCAACCTGCTGCCGCACCCCACCACGCCGCCTCTACCTCTCGCCGACACACAAGGGCGGAGCTACGTATGAACGAGGGGGGGATAATGTACCCCCTCAACTTCCAAAAAAAGTTCAGTCTGCGACTCTCTCTCTACGCCAAGTCTCTCACCCACTCCCCAGACCCAGACGGCACACACCCACTCGGCCACTCACCTACGACGGTCGACAACGACACGTGGACAAGGCAGGGGCTCCTGCCTCCTTGAGTCGACTCTCTCTATTGAGCTCGGCTCAGATCTAGAACGAGTGGAGCCATGGACGCGCCGATCTGGAAGTATAAGTGATCGGAGAATAGCGACGGCGAGGCGAGGACTCCACCGGCCAAGAACCCACTGCTGGCGACGACGTGTCGACGACTGGTGACCCTTGCGGTCAATTAGTCAATTGCCTAAATATTTTTTAAAACTTTTTCTTCAGAAATTTAGATTTTTTTTAAAAATATAGAAAATACTTTTAGCGACGAAATTTTCGGTCGCTAAAAGTAAATAATTTCGTCGGTAAAAGTAATTTTTTTTCGACGGATGACATAATTCCGTCGCTAATCTTTTAGTAATGGGGTTATAGGCAACAGACTTTTATCGACGGAGTGTCTGTCGCTAAAAGTATTGTCGACGGATTTAGGGTTTTAGCGACGGAAATATCCGTCGCTAAAAGTCCTTTTTCTTGTAGTGACTGTCGTTCGTGATGCGAATGGGAACGTTAAACTCGACTGCCCCGCAATTGGCAAGCAGTTTGCTGCCGAGGAGATCTCTACTCAAGTAGTCAGTCATTCATATCGGGGTTTCAATTGCATATGCTGTAATTTGTATATTGTGATACAATGAAGTGCGTCCAGATAAAGTTGGACTAATATATCCTAATCCTGGAATGGTTAGGCCAACTTTATCTTCAATTTATGCTGAAATGCGTTTTTCATAGATTTGTGATTCGAGGTAGGTCCTAAATGTCTGTTGATTTAATTTAGCAACTTTGTGCAATATTTGTACTTCCAAATTTTGTGTTTGCCTTTTTTTGACCATTTATTTTTGACTCTTTTATGGTTTCTAGTTTTATCTTGCCTACAAGTATCTCTGGGTACTTATGGGACGTAGGGATTATATAAGAATCACCTGTTTATAGAATGTGGTCCTTTTTTGGGGACGTAGGAAAGAGAGAGAGGTCTGTGTTTTGTGGACAAAGGAATATCATTTGAGTTTTCCTGGTTATTATGCTTTAGACTGCTTTTGTATCCTTTTTTCTATTACTTCTGGAGCTTCCTATGCTTTGTTTGTTGAAATCTCCTGGTTGCCACACTTATGATCCAAGTTTGCTTTCTCTCAATCAGGTACTGATTCTTTTCTCTTGATTTAGGTGTTGAGAAAGCTTGTCGATGATGCATCAAAGTTTTTGAACGATAAAGACTAAAGCCGTTGTCACGATTCCTGTGTACTTCAACGATTCCCAGAGGACTGCAACAAAGGATGCTGATCGCATTGCTGGGTTGGAAGTTCTCCGTATTATCAATGAACCCACTGCTGCCCCATTGGCTTATGGTTTTGAAAGGAAGAACAATGAAACCATTCTAGTGTTTGATCTTGGTGGCTGCACGTTTGATGTTTAAGGTACACGTCGTTGTGTTTTTCAGTAATTTATGGTTTTGGTTCAACTGTTTAAGGTGTTTTATATTCCTGTAGGTGTTTTTGGATTTACCACTTACTGAAGCATATTGTTAATTGCAGTTTCTGCAACCTTTGAATTTTTTTAACTGGAACTAGCCATGCCTTATGTATTAGCTGGAATTGATTGCACCTGTCAAAGCCTTTTCGTCTCCATTGAGAATAAATTGATGCGTTACTTGTAGTGAGCCAAAGCTTAGCTGGCTCCTTTTATATTAGGCCGACCCTAGTCCAATAGCCTTGTAATTGTGCTGCCAATTATGGCAACCATAGTTCTCCCATCCATAAACTAACATGGACAACACCTGGACAACACCTTTTTTATGTGCCTGTAAACTTTGATGAGCTTTATGTTCTCTTTTTTTGGATTCATAGACAACTTGATTCTCTCATGCCTTAACCGTTACCTTATCCTGTTGTTATGTGTTCTAGTCTTAATGCTGAATATTACTTCCTTTAAGTGTTCTTGTTCTGTCTCTTGCTTTATAGGATTTCAAAGTCAGAGCTACTTTTTTCAATTTTTTTAAAGCACCCTCTTCTTTCTGAATAATTGTTCATTTACACCGATGAAATGTGTATCCAGATGCAACAATAAGACTTGTTGAGCTATACGTAATATATTGGTCGTTTTTCTCATCACTGGCACCCTAAGATAGGGTGTTTGGAGTGCCAAACGTGTCAATTGTTTTGGTGATGGTGTAATGGTACTCTTTTCAATGGATGTTTCATCTATGTTGTTGTAGTTCTTGAGGTTGGTGTTGGAGTGTTTGAGGTGCTTTCTACCTCTGAAGATACACATTTGGGTGGTGACGACTTTGACAAGGTTCGTATTGTTTTCTTGTCACGGGTTTGACAGTCACTTGCTACGTCATAATTGACTTAGAATTTCTGAGGCCACTTGAATCTTTTCATTCCATGCAGAGAATCGTTGATTGGCTTGCTGCAAGTTTCAAGAAAGATGAAGGCATAGATCTTTTGAAGGACAAACAAGCTCTTCAGCATCTGACAAAGACAGCATAGAAAGCTAAGATGGAGCTGTCAACTTTGTTCTTTTTGGTAACCAAGCAACTGGTTGATTTAGATGTATTAAAACTCAATTATTAACTTTTAGTGGTATTCAATAAATGTTGAATATTTGTTATCCTCAGTTCATTGTCGGATGTGGGATTATTATTGTCACAAGTTGTTGCATTAATCTATTTTGCATATTTAATAATTTATATTTTAAAATTTTTAGCTCCTGAATATGGTTTTTGTGATGGGAAAAAATATTTAGCTCCAAAATATGGTTTTTGCGATGGAAAAAATTATCTAGCTCCAGAATATGATTTTGAGACGGAATTAGCGATGGAAAATTTGTCCTGTACAAATTTTGGCGATGGAATTTGCGACGGAATTTCCGTCGTTAATGGTAATTTTTTAAAAAATGCATAAAAAATATTTATATTTCATTTATTTATTTTTAAAAATTTTAATTTTCTGAAAATTAGAAAATAATTTTAGCGACGGAAATTTTGTCGCTAAAGGAAGACCAATTCCGTCACTAATGACAAAGGCATCACTAACGGAATACTAATTCCGTCGGTAAAATCTTTAGCGACGAGGGTTTAGGCGACGAAATTTTAGCGACGGAATTTCGGTCGCTAAAGGCTTTACCGACGGAATTTGCATATTTAGTGACGGATTTTTTCCGTCTCTAATTGTCATTTTTCTTGTAGTGAAGTTAACATGGGACCTATAGTTGGGGAAGAAACTGCAGAATTAAGAAGATCCTCAAGAACTAGAAAGCCAGACATTTCTATTGATAATATTGTGTACTTACAAGAATCTGACTTTGATGTTGGATTAAAGGATGATCCTACCTCATTTTCACAAGTCATGAATTAAGAAAATTTTGAATTATGGCATGATGCCATGAAGGTAGAGATGGACTCTATGGCAAAAAATTCAGTTTGGGACCTTGTTGAATTACATGACAGAGTCAAGGTTGTTGCCTGTAAATGAGTCTTTAAGATCAAATAAAATTCCTCTTGTATCATTGATAGGTATAAGGCTAGACTTTTACCTAAATGTGTCACTTAAGGGAAGGCATTGACTACCATGAGACTTTTTCTCCAGTTTTAAGAAAGATTCTTTTAGAACCACTATGACTTTTGTAGGTCATTTTCATGTAGAGTTACATCAGATGGATGCGAAGACAACTATCTTAAATGGAAATATGGAAGAAGAAATGTACGTGACCCAACATGAGATTTAAGTTCACTAGAGATTAGCCACCTACCTTGCAAGCTAAAGTTAGTGATATATCGGTTAAAGCAAGCCTCCCATCAGTGGTACATCAAGTTTTACATTGTTATTATTTCATACGGCTTCATAGAAAACATTGTGGATAATTGCGTATATTTTAAGGTCACGGGAGCAAGTAAGTTTGTTTTCTATATGTCGATGACATTTTACTTGCAAGTAATGACTTGGATTTGTTATACGAGACTAAGTATTTTCTTTCTTAAAACTTTGATATGAAGAATATGGGTGAAACTTCTTATGTTATTGGCATAGAAATTCACAGAGACAGGTCCCAAAGGACATTAGGTTCACCTCAAATATCGTACATTAAGAAGGTTTGAAGAGATTCAAGATGTAAGATTGTTCATCTTGTTTAGCACCTATAGTGAAGGGTGACAATTTTAGTTGAAGTCAATGTCCGAAAAATGCTTCAGAAAATTAAAGAAATAAATGCAAAGCATTCTCTATGCATCTGCAGTTGGTAGTCTAATGTATGCACCAGACCTGACATTACTTTTGCTATGGGGATCTTTGATAGATACAAAATAAAATCAGAAATGGACTTGGAAGCCAACTAAAAAAGTTGCCATATGTGCAAGGAACCAAGAAGTACAATCTCATGTTCAAGCACGTTGACCAGCTAGAAGTGTTCGGATGTTCAGACTCAGATTTTTCCGCTTGTATAGACTTTAGAAACTGCACATTAGGATATGTTTTTATACTTGCTGGAGGGGCTATATCTTGAAAAGGCGCAAACCAGTCCATAATCGTGTTGTTTACTATGGAGGCAGAATATATAGCATGTATTCAAGATACTTCATAGCCAAGATGGTTGAAAAACTTCATTTTGGGGCTTAAGGTGATGGATTCCATAGCTAAGACATTGAAGTTATATTGTGATAATCCAGCTGCAGTGTTCTTTCCTAAGAACAACAAAAGTGAAAGTCGAAGTAAGCACATTGATATTAAGTATTTGGTTGTTAGAGAAAATGTGAAAAACTGTGTGGTAATGATCGATCATATAAGTACAGAGTTGTTAATGGAGTTGCATATCCTATGATAAAAGGAGATTGCCATTTCAGTCGTGCTTGTTGGTTTATCTCCCCAATAGATGGATTCATGCGAAGAATTTCAGGTACATGCTTCTATGACTGGTAGAACAATTTGATGAACCATTTACAAGCAATAGATCGGGCACTCAATTGACAGAACTTGCCACTTGGGTGCTGTGGCGCATTTGGAAATGTTGAAATGCAAGAGTGTTCAAGGGACAATCTAATGA
The DNA here is from genome assembly GCA_033070095.1 of Escallonia herrerae. Lineage (NCBI taxonomy): Eukaryota > Viridiplantae > Streptophyta > Magnoliopsida > Escalloniales > Escalloniaceae > Escallonia > Escallonia herrerae. Next base: position 134,422 of record JAVXUP010000112.1, read on the forward strand.
CCCTCTGACAATGATGAGTTTGGCGCAGTTGCAATTGCAAGAATATAGTAGCTGTTTGGATAGAGGCATTTCTATGAAATCAGGAACTTCATTGATTCAACGGCAAGATTGGATCTGTCCCAACACTGATTTTTTGAAAATTAATTTTGATGGATCTTGGGTGGCAAATATAGGTAAAGGAGGAATTGACGTGGTTATTCGAGATAACTTTGGAATGTTTGTTGCAGGTCAAAATGACAATTGGGAAATTGCGTGAGCACTCTCGTATCCGAAGCAATAGCAGCAAAAGAAGGGTTGAAGTTGGCACAAGACTTGGGATTTAGATCAATCATTTTAGAAGGAGACAATAAAAATGCATTATTAACCTGCTACAAGGGCAATCCAGACTAAGACATGAGATCGTAGTAATCAAAGTCTGTATATAAGGTTTTCTAAAGTAGAAAGGTTCCTAGCCTAGCAAAACATAGTTCCGAAACTAGCAATTTCAGATGCTTGTAATTTTCATCATCTCTCATCATGAAGTGACTTGCAGAGGTAAGAAAACTCTTTTACTTATTAAAATTCACAACATATTTATAAGAAGGATTGCATAGATTTGAATGCGCAAGTTGGTGAGGGATAAAGATTTGGTGAAGAATGTGTATGTTGTGAATTTATTTGGATCGTGAAGAGAAAACAAAAATACTTGATCGATCATACCCGAGGTAAGTCATTTGTGTTATTTTATTTCACAATAATACTAAGAAACAAAAGTAGTTAAAGTTGGCCAAAATGTTAAAAGTACACAATTATATTATCTTATTTAATACAAAAATACTGAAAAAAAATGGTAAACCAGCAGCAGGCCTAAAATCTCTGTTTTGCCGTCGCTTTTTGGAAGGTAAGCTTGCTACTTTCTGCTAGTCAATTGAACCTTCACTCTCCTTCTCCTCCTCACTGTCATGGACGTGAGGATTTTTCGGAATGATATTTGTGTATACGAGAATTTTTTTTATGTGCATGTAACTGCCTTTAGATGTTCTACGTGCGTCTGTTTTTAAAGCCCTCCACTCGTTCGATAAATTGTCCCAGAGAGATACAGGATATTTAAACTCATATAAACAGCTCTGGGTTTCTGGGTTTTAGACCCATTTTTGATATCCTGCAGTATGATTGTTCTATCACTCAATTCGTAAGATACGGGCACCGTTACTGATAAATTATTGAAATGGTATAAGAAACATGTAATTAGTGTAACCAATTTGTGATCGTGGATATGCTGACAATTGCAATCTGAGTGAATTCGAAAAATGACGTGACTCTGGTCCAGTGTATTTTCAAAAATGTCATTGCAAAAGCAATTGGGAATCAACTATTACGACTAAGGTTGAGAATTTTATCTATAGCCGTTGATTACAGCATATATTGAATTCAAACTTTGGGCGTAATTTTTCATATGCCTCTAGCACCCATACTTTTTTTGGCCATTATTGCGTCGGGTTACCTAAGTTCATCCTGTTGCCGCGGAGAGAGAGAGAGTAGGATTCTCAAATGTATCAGAACCATGAACTATAATTATTAAATGAGTTTGGGAAATTATGAAACATTTGGGCAATTATTTTTGTTCTCTCCCCTTCTCTCATAATACAATCTAGCTTTTTGTTTATAATCCTGTTTTTCAAAATTTCGGCAGAGATGTGAAGGAATATAGTTTTCACTAACTAGATAAGAATGAATGATGTCATGTCCATACTGATAAGTACTTGGTATCCTCTACAGTCGCTCTTCAGTTACTGAAAGAAGCATACATGCTTAGTCCTGATCTTCGCCCCAATGATTGTAGAAGAATGGAGGGAAGGCAAGCTCAAATGATATTGGCCCAACTAAAGAGAAGGAACCCCTCAAACCCAGGAAGATCTCGGTAACAAACCCTTTCACATGTTCTTTTTAAATGATAAGAATCATGATATATTAGGACTTTGAGCAAATTACAAATGATTCAGTAGCTTAATAAATGCACCATAGTTAATCAATGACTCTAATAATCAGTTTATATATGTTTTAGTCATGTCTGATAAGAAATTATACTTGAAATTCTACTTTAAGCTAATAACACCAACTCTGGGACTATAACTTGAGGTAGCATAGAAACTATATCTAATGGACTCCTTAAGAGCATATATCGTAAGTCAAGTCCTCATAAAGTAGGTACGGCCATGGGATATGCGTCTGGCACTTCCTCCAAGATGCCATTAGCAAGCATATCCTGTAGTTCAAGTCTATTTATGTTCCACTTGTTGCATACTTCCTTTTAAATGAGTGAAGTATGCATTTTGAATTTCCTATGTTACATGCTACACTAATTTTAGCCAATAAGATAAGTAAAAGGTTAACCCGTCCTGAGCCCTAACTGAGCCTGCAGAATCATTGTTGAAAGTCATGCAAATCCTCTTTGAGATATATGAGCTTCAAGGAATTGATTTATGCAGCTGTACAGCTGCTTGTGCCCATTGGAATCAATATTGATAGGCTCACAAGTAATGTCTGATGGAGTCCTGCATCAAAGAGTTGGGTCACAGAAGTATGATATTTGTTAAGTAATACACCTATACAGGCGCTGAGGATTTATTTCAGTTTAGGCCTTGAGATGACTAAAAGAGATAAGCCTAGCCCTGATTTACTTTGAGAAGTACTTGTTACCGATATATGTGTTTTAAACCCTTCGAAAATCACATAGAGCAAAGTACGTTCTTCAAAATAGAAAAAGAGAGAACCCCAGGTAAAAAAATACTAAACCTAGCTGAGTGATAGAAATGGAATGGGAGAAGTTCTGAATGACCGAACTCTGCATATTCCGAAGAACTTGTAAAACGGTCTTCATGGTTGTGGCGTTGAGTTCTCTCCCCCAAATTTGGCTGCCCCCTAACCCCCCCCCCCCCCCCCTTTCTCTAGCGCTGAAATCTTGTCCTCCATTTCCTTGAGATGCAACTCTCCTTATTTGTTTGCGAACCTCAGATCTTTTCCTTATTGATTGGTATATGCTCTCTCTCCTTCATAATGTTCTTTCTTCGACCATGAATTCATGGCTCCTCGCTCTACTAAGATGTGTAAGATGATGAACCATTGTATAGGTGTATGTATATAGCCTACTTGTCGAGTTTGGGATCTTAACTTGATTTATGCATGATGCTAGGGTGGGATCTATTAGATCAATGAGGGATGTGGGTCTCCTTTAAGTCTGAAGCAGATGCAAAACCTGCAGGAGGTTATTTACTACATTTGAAGAGCTTTTCAACCTGATTCCCTAAAAGGTTAGTTACTTCCTGTGTAGGAGGTACCTGAAATTGCTATTTTCTTCTCAGAACTGCATAGAATTTTATCTCCATATGATCTTTACCAGACTTTAGATGCACCTTTTTCCCAGACCCCCACTACGGTAAAGCCTTGTGCACGGGGTCGCCCTTTATTTTTATGCACAGTGTTATGCTGAATTGGTTAGCTTTAACCCTGAAAAACACTTTGAAAGATAATTTTATTCATTAAAAAGCCAGAAGGGATGCATGATACATTTACAAAACACCTTTCAGACAGAAAAATACGCTATCCAAAACTGCTGGATAGACTTAATTGGAATCACTATCGTCCTCAGACCCAAATAGGAAGAAAAATAAACCTTCAGACTCTCTATTGACAATTTGATTCCCTTGAAGGCTCTCGAAGTGAAAAACTTACAGGTGCTATATGTCAGGGACATTATGTAAAAAATATCTAAAAGGAAGAAAACATATGTCTGAGGACCGCTTCCCCAAATTCAAAATAGTAAACATGCAAATAAGATTTCAAATGCTGTGTAGCGTCATGCATGATGCAAGGGACGTTACATCTTCTTAGTCGAATGGTTATGTCAATTATCGTAACTCTTTTGGCCTAAATTTTTCGCTTAGTGATTTTAATAATATTTTAGTCCTACTGCTCTTTTTTGTTGGAAGTAACTGGATTTAAGCTTTAATAAGCATAAACCTTATTGGATCCTTTGGAATCCCCAAGAGACTGAACCAATCATCCATGCTGTATTCAATTGACATAAGGAAAATAGCTTGGTGGGTGGTATTTTGTGAGCCACTTTTTGAGTTGTCTAAACTTCCATCATGAGATGAATGTAGAGAAATGAGTCTTTAGCAAATCCAAACATCCATTATTTTTTGGTTGAGTTACTGAAACACCCTTATTGTATACCACATACATGGAATTAAATGGATTCCCATTTGAAACAGAAAACAGATGAAAAACAATCCTTTTTCCTAACAATGATAACACAAAGGTAATTTGGAGTTGAAAACTCCGAGCTGGCCTCGCTTTCCTGTTTCTAATTGCATATCTACTTCCTTTCATTCTATTTTGCTTAACTTCTATCCTTCGATGTTTCTTGTCAAAAAAAAGAAGAGAAAATGCATTTGTTTGGTGTTGTTACTTGAATCCGTTAATGGCCAAACTTCATCAATTTCATAGAAAATACATATGCTGGATTTTGTAAACACTGGCCTTCCTAGACTCTGTTCCTTTTTATAGTTCCAGACTTTCAGTGGTAAAGTTAGAGGACCAGACTGCTTCAATGTTGAAGATGACATCACAGCGCTTCAATCTTCCTGATCCCCATTCAGTAGAATCATAGGCACCACTTTCAGTGGATTTGGTTTACAGAAAACAATGTTCCCACTCATACCAATCATCGTAATATTGTCAAATCACAGAAGCTGCTTTTGCCATAGGTTTTATATTGCATGAACCATACTTATTAGAACCGGACAGGACATCGAATCGGCAAAGGCAGGTGCCTTTGCCGATTCGATTGGCTATATCAATCAGTTAATTTATATTTCAAATACAGAAAAAATAGATATACCGAGTTGAATTTTAAAATTACCTAATAAATTCAAACCATACTGAAACATCTCTACTTCATCAATAGTTAAAATTTTAAATGACTAGAATCTTTTAGTTTTTTCAAGCCCCAAAAGAAACCAAAATTTGCCTAAATCAAAGAAGATAAAAGAATTGGTGTGTAGGGTTAGTAAAGGATGTATTATGCTCTAGCTAAGTAACACAGCTTGATGGTTGGTTCAGCGCCTCAGCAGCCTAAACACACAAGGTAGAGAATGGGAGTTCGAATCCCTCTTCTTTCCAAATTGTGTTTCCCTTCTTGGATTACAAAGGGCACGTGGTGATCCAAAGAACCGGGTCAACAAGGCGTTCGGTCCGGTTCTAGATAAAATCTGGCAGCTTCATCGTGGTTAGAGTGGCTTGCTGCATTTCCGATCCATGTTAAGAACCAAGTCGGTGGGATGACCGGGTTAAGGTTAAACTAGTCCGCCCGGCCGGTCCAGTCCAGTTTTGACAACTATGGAACAAGTTGCCCCACCCCTTTTCTTTTACTCATATTTTATTTTTTATATAAATGTCTTATCTCTTTACATTCAATTCTGATGTTTGATACTACTGAGACTGATAGAAAAAAAAAAGCAGTGAGTCCCAGGTGGGATGGTGACACTTAAGCCGGCTCTGGGCATTTGCTTATGCATATGCAATTAGAAGTTTCGTCCAGGGTATGAAGAAAGCATACAAGTCATTATGAAGAAGGAAGATTCTAATTTTGAACGAGGAAGAGGATAAATGGTCAACTTGACGATTAAGTAAGTTCTATCAAGCATAACAATGGTCGAAAGAAGATGTAACATTCTAACATATGCTGTTTGTAACTAATGACTTACATTAGCTATCAGTTTTAGATAATTTGTTAGGAAAATCTGGATGAAAGGGAACATGATGTGATATCTTGTACAATTCAATTTTCCTCAACACTTGTCACCTTTACTTATGTGCCCTACTGTATTATTTCCTTGAGCATCTGTTTGTGTTTCATTAGTCCATTTTTTCATTCAAACACTGTTCTTCCAAAATGAATTGAGGATCCAAGGGACATGGTTTCTACTTCTGCATATTATATCTGTCTATAACACATGTCAGCATGTGGTTACAATAGTATCTCGCGGGGTATCTCTTTGTTTTTTTTTCCTTCCATGTATTTCTTGCAAAGTATTCTCAAGGAAGAACAACTATTTGGTCAAAAACTTTTATGATTTCTGAAGTCCAATGTCCAGCTTCGTTACGGCTGAAATGCTGCTGCAAGTCAATAATTCATGTTGTCAGCTAGTCTGATCTTGCGTAGTAGCTTTCACGTGAAATATAAGCAGTGTAGCTTTTTACATTATAATTGTGCTGACTGCTCATATTATTACTTATAAAAGTTTCACAAGCCAGCTTGTTGCATTGCATTGCGTCATCCCTCTAATGAAACTCATTAACTTGTAGTTTCCTTTGATTTTGATGGAGACAACATATGGAATTCTTCACTTCGCCGTACAACAGAGATGAAATAGCATAATGCTCATAACTTGTTTATGGTCTGGCGAGTGTTCTCATAATTCGTTTATGGTCTGGCGAGTGTCCTTTTAACTTGTTTATTGTCTGGCGAGTGTTCTCCTTGTGTTTAGGTTGGTGTAATTTCAGGAAGCTCATTCTTTTGAAGATGCCTCTCTTCCATTGTCATCATATTTTAGCGTCATTGGAGATCCTTGGCTTGTTTGGCTGAAATTTTGGACACCTAATGAGTAAACCTTAGACTTCGGGAAAGTTTCTCTTCCTTTAGGTAGCAAATATTCTTCTCACTTGAAATAGAGAGGGCATAGTGTTGTTTTTGGTGATCGATTGAAGGTGGGATGAAATTGTGGAGGATGGGGGATTCGAGTGAATGTACAGAAAATAATAGCTTTAGGCTGTGATGTGCTTGAAGTGATTTGTAGGGTGTGAAGCACAGTAGGTCTCAGGCACTTAGATATTCTTAGCCAATCTGTAGAGTCACACTTTCCACGAAGGTTCTGTGGAATATCATGCAACATGGCTGTTTGGTGACCCTTTCTGTTGTTGGTTATATTTGTGGGCTTCTCTGTTAGGTAGTTGTTGGTGGGTCATAGCATATGGCTGTTTACTTCAGGTCTTTGAAGCACATGTGTTGCTCTGTGAAGCACATGATATTGAGATTCACCTTCCACGCTTTTAACCTTTAATTTTTTTCCTTCTGCCCCCTTTCTAACTTATGGTCGTACATGATATGAGATATTACTTATCCTCAGAATGCGGGCATTTCAGTGGTTCTCTAGTATAGAATCCACTCAAATATCTTGTCTGATTTGTAAGATCTTTGAATCGTTCTGTTGAATTTAGTTATTTAGTCAGCTTTCTAAGGTATCTTAATGCTGTCAATTCTGGTATTACGGTGCTTCTTCTTTGTTTTTAGTTTACCAGGTGCAATAGGAGGTGGAGTTGAGGTTGAGTCAAAAACACCAGAGGCATTAACTTGGGCAAGACTGTGATTGCAACCTCTCCTTTTAGTGGCAAAACGTGGTCTCTGAATATTGTTAGTGGCACTTTTGCTGACACGTTTAGAAGACAAAGTTGGGGCGATACTTTTTGGGTAATTTATTCGTGGGGTGATTCAGCTAGTCATTATAAGTTTTGCCAGAAGCACCACTAAATACTTTTAGGGCCTCTTTTTGAGACTGAAAGGGGCCTGCTGCCGAACTTTTACTTGAGTCTGATGGGGAAAAGCATGAGAGAAGAACATACTCGCATGGTTATACTGCACTTTGGCAAGAGGAGTTATTCTCGCAATACAGGCCCATTTTACAAAGGGAGTGCCTTCAATGTTGTGATTGGACACTAGTTTGAGGCGTTCATGACGGCCCTCCAACTTGCTGAACCACTAAACTTTTGACGCCACTGCCATCAGAGGTCAACGCGTACCCTTCTCCTTCATCTTCATGGGTCCAGATAATCACACGACATTTTACTCGACCATTCATCTCTTCCCTGTGTAGCTTTATTCAAGTGCTTATATGTTACAATCTCTGAATCCACTTGCAACTTGGATTGAACATGTGACTACAAACTAAAGCCTGTGTGCTGTAGCCATTGGAAATGATACGGACCAGGGATGCTTTTTGATGTTTGATTTGGTGGAACCAATTCACTGTAAGCCTTTCTTTTGATGGGTCACACGTTAGAGCCACATTCTCAAGTTGTCATTCTTGACTACGGCCATTAGGTTGGCCTAGGGTTTTAAGTTCTTGTTATGAAGAATGATGAATTTGTTCTTGAGCAGGTGCCTTCAACTGTAAGTCAGATGCTTCCAAAGTTCTTACTAAAGCATCTGTTTCTGATTACAGATGGTTAAATCAGAGCCAAGACCATTTTCCTTTTCGTTTCTAATCACAGCAAAACGTTTTGAACATGGACCCAAAAGTGAGAACAAAAGTTTGTTCTTTTTAACCACCAAAACACGCGTGGGAGGAATCTTTGTCAACCAGATGCAGATGGAAAAGGGACGATGATGCACTTATAGTTTGCTTTACCAGCTTGGCCAATACTCCATTTTTCAAGCCGTTGAAATATGTTCTGAAGCATTTTGCTTCCAATGGTAAGTTGACTGGTTTTGACATGAATCCCTTGAACTGCTTCTAAATAGTTCTGAGGCTCTACGATGAGCACATGCATGACAGCATGAGTAGAGCATGAGAAAAGGTGAATAACGAAATGTCTTTATCCGCGGCGTACTATGTATTTTGATACTTATTTTTCACTAAACGGTATAGTGGAGATAAACTATCAAGCTTTTTAGTGATAAATGAGACGTGGGCAGACATACGGAAGTGTGGAAATAGACATTTATGGTGGCTTATATGATTCACATTTGTATATGAAGCCAAACTCCCAAATTTGTTTGGCTATTGTTACTCCTGTTTTGTTCGGGTGTGGAAATATATTTGGCTTGATGAATCTACGAATCTCCGTAAAGCTATAACTTGGTTACAACTTTTAGGATTGAAACAATTCAAATTACTTCTCAGTTCCTTAGATAGCGTCTGTTCAAACTATCACGTTTAAAGTAGGGGAGAGAAATATTGTAGATTATGAAGCTCAGAACTGGAGAGAAAAATTAAATTTATTTTGCTTAAAAAACAAAAACCCTACTTGTTTAGGAACATTGAAAAGTGGTTGAGGGAAGGGGCAACATAGAGCACATCTCACAATTCATTAAATAGTAGGGGGCTATTCTACACACAAGTATAAGATATAAATGTAAATACCCCATATTTGCCTGGGATTTGTGCAAGTCGTTGGGTTTCTCTTGGGATTTGATTTTAGAGTAAACATAAACTTCTGATTGTTTATCTAATTTCAAAATTTAGGATCTCCTTTTCTTACTCAAAGTCGTACCATTCTTTTCGAAACGATCTCTCACGCCCACCATATCTTCTTCTCTATTTCTTCTTTGTCTGTACTATGGTTGGTTTGTGTTTCTTTTGTATATAAGAACCCTAAGTAATTATGATTGTCCGTTTATTTTTTGCTTATGTGCTCCCATGTGTGCAGCTTTCGTTTTTAGTTCACAAAATTTATCGGCATATTTGGAGTTCACATCCAAATACAACTTTATTCAAATGTTAAACTTGAATTTGCTAACAAAACAAAAAAAATATCAAGTTACTATAAAATTTTCAAGTAAAATCTTGTTAATAAATTAAGAAATATGAAAATGAACGCAACCAACTTCGTAACCAAACAAAGCATAATACATCATAATGATGTCCTTGCTATTAGAATCGCCATTTCAGTTTAGATAAAGCTAGAGAATCATACAAAAGATAATGGTGGTTGTGCTGAGGATGACAGAAAGCAAAAGAGGGCAACAAGAACATACAAAAGCCTAATTACCACATGCGCAGTTGCATACGCATAGTTGAAGTTGATCTGATTAGCACCAAAACTGGAAGCTAACTAAAAAGAGAAAAAAGAAGAGAGAAATAAGAAAAACCAAAATCAGCGTACATACTACTGAGAAGGGTGGGTGAGTACAGCTGAACTGGGGGTCTGTCATCCATCTGATGAAGCACAGTCCACCCACCCCCAGACCCAGTTACCCACCATCTCCTATATTTATTGGTTGTCTCGTGATGATGAGTCCCTTTGAAAAATCTTCAGGCAGAATCTCAACAGTAGCACCCTATTTTGTGTACACATATATGTATATTCTCGATTGCAACCACCCATATTCCCCCACTTGAGCATTCTCTAAGTCAGCCATGCTTTTGCAGGCCCTACACTCCTCTGCTGAATCCATCTCTCTTGAATTTCCTCACTCTGTGCCCCTGAAGTCTCCTTCATGCACCTCCATTCCATCTGGTTTCTTCCATTACCCCACTGGCTTGCAGAATGACACACCACCCTCCTTTCTAGTGAGAGATTTCTGGTTAGGAAAGTTGCCAGTTTTCTGGGATTTTCCCATTTTCTGGAGTTTTCCCATTTTCTGGAGTTTTCTTTTCCTTTTGCATTTTTTTTCTTTTTTCAACTTCGTTGCTTGGTACCCAAGTGGATCAAAAAGTCAATCCCTTGATGTCACATCCTCAGATCTTATCCTTGGTGATACCTCATCTGGCTGACATCTCTTGAGAAATTGATATCCTGTTGCATACATTACATCTACTGTCGTTAACCAGTACTCGTTACCACAGAATTAGCATGACAGCGATGAGTGTGTAATGCCTCAGTATTCATGACTGCCCACTATCATGTGGACCATGAATTAATCAATGGATAACAGAGACAGCTCAGTTATTTCAATAAATAAAGGATCGCGCGCGCACACACACATTAAACCAGCCTACTGTACTTCTTTAATTATTGTTCCAAAAAGGTGTAGTTTAACAATTGTTCATGATGATTGATAAGAAGCCCAAGTTGCTTCAAAAAACAACTCTCAATCGGTCAAGAATATGTGAACTTCGGCTGAACCTGGTTTAAATCAGGACGTAATGCCATGTTTTCTTGAACTAACCTACACACGAATTGCAACCATGCATGTGCCTTAATGTTGTATTAGAAACTATGACATATGACACTCAAGCTCAACTCTAACGTGCATGTGCACGTGCCTGTAATTGGATGGACATCAGATATGCGTGGACACACACACACACACACACGTGTGTGCGCATACAGACACATACACGCACACGTAGAACACACTGGACTGAACGACCTCAGATTAAAGTATTGCAAGTTTTGGTCTATGTAAGTTACATATCTTCACAGGATAACAGACTACATGATGAAAAATGACTTCTATATACGCAAACGTGCTTAATATTTGCATGCATATTCTGAATTTAGTAACACATATCATGCAATTAAAAAATATTAAGGACCGGAGTAACCTAACTTGACTACATAGATTTCAATTAATTACCAAAATAAATTTGAAATGGCAGTTTCCCAACTGATACAGTATAAACCAAACCAACTTTCAGATGTGATAGGCTTGGTTTGGTTGAATGTACAGTGGAAAAAAGCAGGTTGGCAAAGTCTTCGTGTGAAGGTTATTGACCCCTGGAAAAGTTCTAATATCTTATGGTACATTGCAGTTGCTCGTATCAACTTTCGGACCACAAACCAAACCAATCAGGTGAAACCCAAAAGTGTTGATCTAATAGTCCTCAGTCTAGATGATTTTCCACTTCAAGCAATCATATAAAGGGGATTGCTTTGCTGGATTAGCAACATCGCACACCGTTGATTATCCAAAAGTCTTGTGATGGTAGGGGAAGAAGGGGGCTCTAGCCTGGGGGTTACTCTATGACGTGCTCCGCCCTAATTACGTCCCTAATTACGTCATCCGTTACACTTGTACATAGTGTAGAGAAGTCTCGTCCACTGGGCTAGCATTTTTGTTTCCATACGAAAGTCATAACTGCATTCCAGGTGATTAAGTAGAGAAAATTATATCAATTTTGACTATTAAGTTATTTTGAATACGTGTTTATGCGTGTGCTTTGTGTCACTGCCCCTTATATACATGAATAGACTTGTATGCTTATGCTAGGAAATAGACTTCTGTTTTACTAATTTAGCAAATTAACCCATAAATGTGTAGCTTTCTTCTTCACAAGTTGTATTATAAGTTCAATGCTTCCATAAAAAGATCTTTCTTGTTCAACTACACAACATGTGGGAGTAGTTCGTTTCTGGTGTAAATTAATCACTTGTTAGGCAGATGAGGCTCGAGTCTATCGAAAATATACAGCCACTTACGAACTCGGACACACACAAATAGCTTCCTAGTTGTCTCTTTGTAGCAGGCAGTGAATCAATTCGGATATTTAATTGCCTAGTTATAGTTTACAGCTCAAATCAGATGCTTAGCTTACCATATGATTGTGATGGGTTGAAGCATAATATTGGCCGTTGGCTTGACCCTGGCTCGACATGGGCGAACCAGTTGGTGTGAGTGGCTCGGACTCATCTGACTGGCATTCCATGTTCACCCCAAATAGCCTCAGTCTCTTGGAATTCCCACTTGGTGCAGTTTGGTTCTGCATAACTGACCCTGTAAAATAACAACACCAGAAATTGCCTTAAATTTCTCATCTCAACCCCGCAAATTTCCATCCCCCAATGAACATTGCTACAGTATATGCATAGCCATATTCGATGTATGAACATCCGTGCACAACGAACATCGCTACATTATGTATGAACACGCAGGTTCGCGCATACGTTCGGGAGGGTGAGACATTATTGCCCGAGCTGAATCTGTCAGCATGATTTAGCTGCTAATTTTGTATCCTTCCCAAATCAATTTTACTGCAGTAGTATATGTTTAATCTTCACTTTTAGACTGTATGCTAGCCGGAAGTATATCAAAACAATATGACTATCACTGCAGTAGTATGTTAATCTTCACTTTTTAGACTGTATTTTCTGTTTGATATGTTTGTACTATCACTGCCGTACAAATTCGCTGATTATGTACAACTCACGTGCCAGACGTGTTGTTGAGATGGTAGACACATGGATGATGATTATATATGCACAGAGTCATCAGAAAAGGAGTGAGATGATAGTAATAAATTCAAGAGAGCAAAAACAAGATAGGGTTATGGAGTGTAATGTACTGGAAAGAAAATGATACCTGCATGAAGACAGTCAGGTTGGTATGAGAAATGAGGCCCATGAGAGTGTGAAGGATAAGGATGAGCAGAGTAGCACACCTGGCTCCACCCACCACCACCATCACCGCTATTAACTGCCACCATAACTGGCTGAGCCGCCACCACCCCACTGTCTTGCACCACCTGGCGCCGCCTCCACCCGATAAAGAGGCGGCCACCGTCCACCCGGTGGCGATGGAACAAGACTATGTCGCCGGCATCCAGCCGTTTTTCCTTGACAAAACGGCTCCACCCTTTTGTTAGCACATAGCTTTGGCTACTGTTCCAGTACGAGTAACGGAATTTCCACGACTTGCCTGACTCGTCCTCGAAACTCAGTAAGAACCCTTTCTCGCCCGGGTCACCGCCAACGCCTCCGAGTGGAAAGTACTTCTCCGCGTACTGTTTTGGTATGACGAGGCGGTTGAGCTTGCCGACGTCGCTTGGAGTCAAAGGCTTCTCAAACATGGCTTCTCTTTGGAATTCTTGTTCTTGCCACTCATCTTTGCTGGGGTTTTCAGTCTCATCTGGGACTTGTTCGTCGAGTTCTTCTTCGTCTTCATGGTTTAGATTGAAAGTGAAAGAATTGGTGTTCTGGGCGGTGGTCATGGGGGCGGAGGTGGCGGTGGTTGATGGGTATATATGGGGGTGGTGGACTTGGGGTCTGGACCAAGAGGTGCTGGTTTGTGAGAGTTTTGAAGAAGGGGTTCGTCGGGCTGATTCCATCATGTGGGGTGGATGTGGCTGTCTCCGCTCCAGTGTTTCTGGCAGGTCTGAAGACAAGTGGTTTATGGACATTTTGACCAGGAACGGGGAAGGAGGCGTGATGATTATGGCTTGTGATCTGGAAACTGTGGGAACTATTTGATGCAGCAAGAATTGACACACACACACACACACACACACAGGGTAGAGAGAGTCCGTAAAGTACGAGTCCTTTAAGGTTTTGCGTGATGAAAAAACTCAATCATTATACAGTGTTATTCGGTATGTGTCTCTTCTATTTTATTTTACTTCAATTAGGTCCAAAAAGCTTTAGTAATCAAATAGCCGCAAAGGTAAATTTTGAACTAGTTCAGTTAATGAAGTTTAATAAAATTACACCAATAACTTCGAGATTGCGATATGACCTTTATTACATCAAGTGTAAAGATTATGGAAATGAAACATATAGTTCAAACTTAAAACGACGATAATATTAAAAAGACGGAAAAAAATAAAGAAAAAAGAAGTTCTTCGCAAAAAATGAAGAAAAGAAAAGAGAAATACGAGAAAGGAGAGTGGAGAATTTTAACTAGTAGTAGGACTGAATTTGGCAGAGGATTGTGTCTTCGTTGAATCTTGCGAAAGGGATGAGATTCTACGAGCGAACACACACAATTCCGTGTTATGATAAACACGCCATGTCACTATGTTGGCTAACAAATCAGGTGGTGGGGGCTACACTGACACTGTGAGACCATCCAACGGCTGGCATGCAACTTGGTTTTCCTCCAGAATTTCAGTGATAAGGCTCTGTAGACTATGTCTAAACTTGGACCATTGGAGTAGATATGCACCGGTCTTGACACTCTCTCAACATTGTCTCTCAAAGACTTGAAGTATGTGCGTCGTGGCACTTGGGGTGGTCCTCTTAAGTTGAGGTCACTTCACCCTAATAATTTTTCCTAACATTTTCGTGGCCATAACTCTTTTCAAAATACTAATCACTCACATTCGTAGTGTTTCACATGGATCATACATAAAATTTGAGATTAGTTTTTATACATTGTTGACTTTTTTTATTTTAAAGCATACTTTTAGATTGGATATCAAACTTCAATTTAGTAACAAAATTAGGCCTATGCTACACCACTCAATTCAAGATGCTTTCTCACTGTTTCTCTTAGCTCAACAGGAGCATCTCTTATTCTATGTTTCGCATGACGGTCAGTGCCAAGTCCCAGATCGACCGTATATGGAGTTTGAGACTGATTTTTACACATGGTGGGCTTCTCCTACTCTAAACCATACTTTTGAGTTAAACATCAGACTTCAATAGATATTACTAGTGAGTTAGAGGTTGATCCACACCTACACTTCATATTACTAGTGAGCTAGGAGTATTAAAAGAAGACTGTTTTTAAAACTCCCATTTTGAAATCTTGAGTTTTCAGTTTTGATTTTTGTTTTGAGACCACCACCACCCTTCCACCGCGCCTGAGACCGTCGCCGGCACCGCCGGCGACCCCCATAGTCCTCCAGCCACCCACTGCTGGCAGTGGTCGGTTAGCCACTGCCAGGCATCACCATACCCCACCACTGCCACCATAACCACCACAAAGAAAAAACTCAAAATAAAAACTGAGTAATCAAACACCAATTTCTTTTTGTAAAAATAAAAACTAAACTGATTTTGATTTTTTAAATAACAGAAAGCCAAACCTAGAAGTGATTTCAAACAGATCCGAAGATCATGCATAAAATGTGCGAAACTATCAAGTCTGGTGAATTGAAA